>JAADXI010000092.1:0-44441 GCA_023337615.1 Pythium brachiatum | reverse complement strand
GCAAACGTTTCGTGGAGAACCTGAGTGGTGAATCGCTCGCTAGCGCATCGCGAGAGCAGCAGCTCGACCAAGAGTGGGCAATGGGTTTCGAGCAAACACCAGCGAAGTACCTCAGCCGTCGACGGGAGCGCGATGTCAAACAATAACCGAGTGATCATCACGTCGCCTCGAACGGCTGCGGCGTTGAACGCGCTATCTAGATTCGAGCTGCGTCGTTCCAGCGAAAGCAACGCTAGCGCACAATCCGTGGCGCCAGCTCGGATCGCGGTTGCCAGAAGACCTTGATCAACGCCACTCATGGCAGCACCACGACTGATCAAGAAGTGCATCAACTTGGTCGAGTTCACAGCCACAGCAGCCACAATCGCAGGCAGGTTACCAGGGATCGACGCGTTGATGTCAGCTCCTCTCTCCAGTAACTCGGTCACGATTTGTTCGTTCTGCTGATACACCGCGAGAAAGAGAGCGCGTGCGCCGTTGCTTGCCATCATCTCTCGTTTTTGGATAGCAGCTTGGGTCTTGAACAAGTGGTTGATGATTCGCATGTCTTGCAGCCAGCACGCGATCGTAAGAAGCCAGAAAGCGGTCGCGTCGTCGGTGTTCATCGTGGTGGCACCATACCGAAAGGCATACTCTGCAGGGCATGGAGGACAGACCCCGTGTCGGTTGAAAGCTGCTCTTGCGCCAAGCGATAGTAGTGTGTCGATCATCTTGAAGGGGCCGAGCTTCACTGCCTCTGCGAGTGGAGATGTCATAGTGTCCAGTTGAGGCAGACTGAGCTCTGCTCCACACGCGACGATGTGGCGGACAAAGTCCACATCTCCGTTGATGACTGCCGCCACCACAGTAGACTGTCGTTTGCCGTTGACAATACACCACGCGAAAACATGGGCGCCGTTGTCGAGGAGATACTCACACACACGCCTGTGACCGGCTGTGAGTGCAGCGGAGAAGGCTGTTTCATCAGTTATCGGATGCATGGCGTCGATTGGGATCTCCTTCCCTTCCACCATGGCCTTCACGGTCTCCAAACCGCCAGCGCGAGCTGCAGCCACCAGTTTCTCACTGCTTGCGTCCACGCGTAGCTGTACTTGCTTTCGAAATGCACGCATCTTCTTGTGCTGCATCGCAGCGACCACATCAACCAGCACTGGCGTACGTCCTAGTCGTCCAGCCAACGCACGCATCAGCTCTTCATGGTGGATGAGATACCGCACAGCGCTTCTTTTGTTATGCCGCTGGGTAACACGGAGCGGTGTCTGTCCTTGGTCGTCCGTGATGTTCAGGTCGGCACCGTCCAGAATCAGCTTCTCGATCTTCTTCAGTGAGTTGTAGCGAGCCGCAACGTGCAGCGCCGTGGTTCCTCCGAGGCCTCGTACGTTCACGTCCAGGTCACTACGAGCGAGACACTGCCGAGCGGACGCGTAGGATCGTGTGCGGATCGCGTCTAGCCACGCGGCAACGTTAGCGTCTCCCTCCATTGCCGATGGAAACTTGGTAAATGATCGAAGGTGGTGCGTCTTTGAAAGTATAACCATCACTCACTGTCGACGAATGAGTTATAAAGGATTGAGTGATGGTTGTACTTTCTCAACCAATCCAAACTTTGAGACCGAACGTTCTGTCACCTCGAACGACGGTGCGGTGCGAGTTTGAAGGCAAGTGGCTGCAGTGCCCGAGGCGCAGACAAGTATTTCAGGTACATGTTTGGCGACGACTTCATGACGCTGCATTATCGATGCGGGACACGCGCGGCTCTTTACTACTGCGCACCGTGCGCAATAAGCAGGTCACGGGCGGCCTCGAAACGATCCCGCGTAGTCTGGAGCGGTTCGCAGCCAATTCTCCACTTGAGCCAAGGGCTGCGCAGTAGCGATGCGTCGGTTTGTAACCACTTCGGCACCGTGCTCAAGCAAAAGCCTTGCGATCTCCACCCCGGACGAATAGTTCTGCAGCAGTGCACGCAGTAGCGGCGTCTCAGCTCCTCCCTGTGCGTTACCGTTGACATTCACGCCAGAAGCCAGAAACACCGACACGACATCGACGTTTTTGCATCCGCTCTGGTATGTAAACGACTCGTTCAGATCCCAGGCACTGAACAGCTCCGTGGAGCACCTTGAGAGCAGCAAGTCGACTATCAGCGGGCACTGCGTGTTCGTTAGACACGTGCGCAGTGTATAAGCCGTCGACGGGAGCGCGATGTCAAGCAACGACCGAACAAACGTCACGTGGCTCGAGTCGCTGCGATGCTCAACGCGTGATTGATATGTTGGGGGCGAGTTTCCAGTGGAAGCAGCTCGTGCGCGCAGTCCGTGGCGTCATGGCAGAGCGCGGTTGTCAGAAGCCCCGCGGAAAATCCACTCGTGGCACTAACGCTCGCGAGGATCACAGTCACGTCGCCACCGTGGTCTACCAACAAGCGCAGGAACTTGACTGAGTCCACAGCCACGGCAGCGACAATCGCAGTCAGGTTGCAGGGGATCGGCGCGTTGATAGCGACGCCTCTGGCCAACAATTCGGTTACGAGGAGCTCGTTCAGCCGATACACCGCGAGGAACAAAGCTCGTGCGCCGTTGTTCGCGAGCAACTCTGGGTTCTGGAGTGCAGCTTGAGTCTTGAACAAGTAGTTGATGACTCGCATGTCTTGCAGCCACCATGCTATCGCAAGAAGCCAGAAAGGGGTCTCATCGTCTTCGTTGTTCGTGGTGCTGTACTGAAAGGCACGGTCTGTAGGCCATGGAGCTTTAAAGCCATGACGATTCGGAGCTGCTCGGGCACCGAGCGAGAGCAGCACATCGATTATCTCGATGGAGCCGAGCTTCACAGCCTCTGCGAGAGGAGACGTTTCAGTGTCGAGCTCTGGCACCGAGAGCTCCGCTCCACAAGCGACCGTCGCGCTTAGCGACGACGCGGCGGACGAAGTTCACGTCTCCGTAGATCACTGCCTCCACCAAGGTTGACTGGTATCTACCGTCCACGAAACAACGCGCGTATACATGAGCGCCGTTGGCTAAGAGATACTCGTACACACCTCTGCGGCCGGCTGCGAGCGCAGCGGCGAACGCCGTCTGATCTGTTGTCGGATGCACCGCGTTGATTGTGATCACCTTGCCTTCCACTAGACTTCGTACGGTCTCCAGGTCGCCAACACCAGCCGCAAACATGAGCTTCTCGCTGTTCTCATCCACGCGCAGCCGCACTTGTTCTCGAAACCGACGCATCTTCTTGTGCTGGATCGCGGCGACCACATCAGCCAGCACTGGTGTGCGGCCCAGTCGTTTAGCCAATGCTCGCAGCAGATTTTCGTGGTGGATAAGATACCGCACTGCGTCTCTGCTATCGTAGCGCTGGGCAATACGCAGCGGTGTCTGCCCTTGGTCGTCCGTGATGTCCGGGTCAGCGCCGTCCAGAATGAGCTTCTGGATCTTCTTGTCTGCATTGTGGCGAGCCGCAACATGCAGCGCTGTGGTTCCATCTAGGCCTCGTACGTTCACGTCGTGGTCGGCGCGAAGCAGCTGATGAGCGAACACGTAGGTTCGCGTGTGGATGGCGTCCAGCCACATCGCGATGGTGGCGTCTGCGTCCATAGCTTTTTATGGATACTGTACTTGCCAAATGGACTCCGGCGTGACGTGTTGCAATGCAAGCCATCACTCCGCTGTCCAATTGAGTGAGTGATGGTTGTACTTTCTCACCCATTGTTTTCTCCAGAATCCCAAAATTCCAGAGTTACTGGAACTTTTCGTAAATCATGAGCGACAATGCGACAACACAACCTCTATCAACGCATAAGTCTGTCAAAATCCCCTCCTCTTCCTGCCATTTGATCTGCGAATAACCTCTAATCCTCGATGCTAGAAGATCCAGAGGTGAGACCATCCACAACTGTATCAAAGCGGCCGGTTCGGTCACTCTGGTTTTTGCCGCTGCTGTTGCCACCGCATGGAGCGATCGCCCTGCGTCTGCTTCACTGACTCGCCTCCCGCAGTTTGTCCATGCCGCACGCCACGCCGAGCCTTCAAGGCGTCGCTGTGTCTGAGCTGCAGCATCCTCCCACTCATTCCTCCGCATCCGCAGAGTCCGCAATACCGGTAGAGAGACGTTCCTCCCCTATGAAGTACACCATGAAGTTTGATATGCCCAGCGCCGACGCCGGCTCCGGCATGGAGCCCTGGTCCGTGCGCAAGCTCATGCTGGCCGCCGCGCTGGTGTTCGTGACGGTGGTGAACATCGTGTACATGCTCCACGAGCAGCAGTACTTTGGACAGCTCGAGAATCAGGCGTCGACGCTCGAAGAGGCTCCTGCGGATGACAACGAGTGTGTGAAGTTGCACAAGCAGCATGTCGAGGAGGCGTACTATCGCAAAGACGCGTGCTTCACGCGCGCCACGATCCTCTCGACTATCAAGAACCTCGTGCTCACGACTGCCACAGTGTTTGAAGCCCACAACGTGACGTACTTTCTCGACAGCGGCACATTGTTAGGCGCGTTTCGCAAGCAGAAAGTGATTCCGCACGATAACGACGCCGATGTCGGCATCGACGCAGCGGGGCTCGAGTACATTCGCCACCAGCCCATTGAATTCCCACCGGAATACGAGCTCACAGTGTGGAACAGCACGCTGTACCCGAACTCAACCCGAGATGACAAACTCCCCGCCCGACTAATCCACAGGAAGTCGGGTTTGTACCTGGACGTGTTCGCGTTTCTCGACTGGAAGGGAGACAAGGTCGGACCATTGCCGTCGTGGTGTTTCTACAACTGCGCGAAATGCCCGAGAGACTCGACCGGTGGGAAGGCGTTGAAAGTGGCTCGAGACTGGATCTACCCTCTCGTAGACTGCGAGTTTGAAGGCGCGATGCTCAAGTGTCCCCACAAGACGGAGACGTATCTGGAGTACACATTTGGACGCGGGTTTATGACCCCAGCCACCTACGGCTACCAATAGCTAGAATACTTGTACAGTATTTCAAACAATAAAGCCAACCGTTAGAGAGAAACAAAACGATCATGGGGTTCTTTACAGTACTGCACTGCAGTGCATTTGTCAGCGAAATGCGTGCTTGAAGACCAGTACTATAGTGTCTACTGCGGGTCTGACGCCTGCGGTGGGGCCTCGGTCTTTGCTGGGGATTCTTCAACGCGCTTGCGTGGCGCACTGGTTCGCTTGCCGAATAGCATTCGCTGAAGGACGACGCTGCCGTCGATGATCCCTTCAAACGTCGTGACGATCGCGATCGTTGCCACGACCACATCCAGCAATGTACGCACTGGTCCGGAGCCTTGCTGGAGCCACTTGAATTGCCTGTTTTGTGCCAGCACCGTGCCGGCACTCACGAACGAGTACGAGCTGAGGATGACGCCCACTGGACGGCGACGCGACGGGGACTCGAGCAGAATCGACAGCGCCGGCAACGAGCCACACAAAAGGAACTGGAATTTCCGCCACGCGAGCGAGCGGCCGCCGATTGACTTGGTGTAGCAGGGGATCGTCCAGCCACAGACGATGAACACGACGTAATACAACGCTGAGCGAACGATCCGCGTGGCGAGCTGCTTGAGATGCGTCCAGAAAGGCCGGTCCCTCACTGCCTTGTGACGCAGAGCAAGAAGCCACGTGGTCGCATGCACTGGTGTGTAGATGCGTAATGCGAGAGCGATGACTTGCCACACGAACGTGGTCGTGAGGAACTCGGTACACTCCCGACCGGCGTGGCGTCCTTCACAAGTGTGTGGGTTGAGCCCCTGCTTGTAGCGTTCCTGGAGATACGTCGCAGCCTCTTGGGTCGTGAGCGAGTACTTCATAATCAGCTTCATGTGCGATGGCTCGTAGGACTCTGGGTGCAACAGCGCCGAGTACATGATCCATCCACCGGACGCCATGAACACGGCGAGGTCTGTGGAGGAGCCATTTCCAAGATCAGGATCAAAGACTAAGCCAAGCTAAGCTAAACTAAGCTAATAAGACACCAGAAACACGTACCAAGATGCTTGATGGAAGCGAGCTCCGGGTGTTTCGCGACGTACGAGTCCCACAAGGAGCTGGCAGCGTTGGTTGCCAGCAAAGCAACCAATGGTGTGCGGCTGGTCGGTGAGATCACCAGCGCACTGGCCACGGAAGCTGCGATCAACGCCTTCTTCGTCGATTCGCTGGTTGGCTTTTCCGCATCAGGGGCCGCCTCTCGCTGACGCTGGAGCCTTTCGAAGAAGCGGAACACGCCTAGATCATGTACGATTGTTGTATGAGACTGACCGAGTCGATTGGAAGCCAGGAGAAGTGGTACGCACCGACAAACACGGCAATCGTGAGTGCATTCCGCGATGGTTTAGCGAGCCCCAGCGCCGCGAGCTGCTCCGGACGCAGCGAGAGAAGCGCCTTGCGGTTACGCAGCAGCGACGCGAGCAGCGTACCGGCCGCTACGGTGGCGGTGAAGCCGCGCAAAGCATGGCGCGCAGGTCCCATTGCGAGCGGCTCCATGCTTATTCGATTTTGCGCCGCTCGCTGACGGCGGCAGTTGATGTCATCAGCATCATCTATTGCAGTACACTAATTTAGTACACGTGGGTGCAGATTCAACTGATCGCAAAACTGAGACTGAGACTGATACCTGTGACGTGTGAACATGTAGCCATGCTGCAGAAGAAGGTGAGATATGAAATGCTGCGGCAGAGAGCGAATGACACGTGCTTGGGACTTGGGTGTACTGTGCACAGCTGGACGGAGTCTTGACCTTTTCCAGGGCTCGTTGTATGAACAGCGCGCGTCACACTGCCGATATGACCACTGCAGTATCGTGACTTACACTTCCTTGAGCCCAACTGGTCCCTCCATCGTTCTCTCTGGTCAGGTCGCCTCGAGCGTGTGTATCGACTGGCCTACACCTCTCGGCCATTTCCAGATCTTCCACGGGACCAAGCGAACGCATTGTTCATATCAAGAACACGGCCATTACTCGATCGTAATGAGCTCCTTCGTGCGTCACCTGTTGCGTCGCGAGAACTCGCTCCACAAGAAGCTGCGCAAAGCAGTCGCGAACGGAAAGCAGCGCCACGTCGCGGAGCTGCTCGATGCAGGTGCCTCACCGACGTGGATGGAGTACGCCGTGGACAGCGCCGATGAGTTGAACGCACTACTCCTCGCGTGTCACTACGGCAACGTTGAGATCCTCAACCTGCTACTTGACTCGTTCTTCGAGACACCGCAGCTTCTCACTGTGTGGGGACGTCACATGTACTGTATCGTGATCCGCAGCAGCAAGTGGAAGGCGTTCAAGAAGCTCCACGAGCGCCATGTGCCCATGGACCCGATCGGAAGCATCCGCTCGAGACTTCCTTCGCCAGTTTTCGTCGCGGCCGAGTGTGGGGAAGGTCGCATGCTGCAGTTCCTCGTCAAGCAGGATGCGAGAACAGCGGCTGGATACTCGTTCAATGGCCACTCGCTGCTCTCCATCGCCAGTAAGAATGGCCACTACGAATGCGTGGAAGTGTTGCTGAGCCAGATCGTTATCTCGGAAGAGATGTTCCAGTTTGCAGAAAACGCGGCTCGTCTGAACAACCAGGCACACATTGTTGTGCTTCTCACGAGCTACCTCCCAGAGTATTCGTCCAACAGCCAGCGAGCTTTGGTTCCCAGACGGCCATCTGTCCAGTTCGCGCTGAGTCGAAGCTCAGTTGATAGCAGCAGTGGTCGGCGCAGTGGGGAAGCAAGGCAGAGTCTGTCCAAGCCGCGTCGGTCAAGCCTTCTGAACTACAACCGCGGCTCGATTGCGGAGACCGAGATCCTCAGCGACTTTGAGAACGACGAAGGAGACGAGGACAGTGGACGATCGCGTCGCAGCAGCGCGTGGCTCTACAAGACAGAGCAGGATCTCAACGTCTACCGACCGTACTTGGAATCCGACGATGAGTTCGATGCTGAAGACACGCGCATTTACAAGGACTACCTTCGAGGACTCGACGAAGGCCTCGGAACTGATGAAGAACCAGGCTGGTCATCCACGCCACCGGTGGTTTCAGCAGAAGCACGAGCATTCGTCCCGAGCGAAGAGGACAAGTCAGCAGAGGAACTGCTCGCTGCGATTGCTGGGAAGCGCGAGTCGATGCAAAAGCTCAAGAAGCAGCGCAAGAACACGTGGTACTACCGCAACGAAGTGATCTTGCCGTACGAAAGCAGTGACGACTCCACGGCCGGCACGGCATCTTCGGGATCGCCACAGAAGCCGCCAGAGTCTGCCAAGCCTCCACTTCCTCCTTCGACTACGCGACTAGCGTCCAAGAGCTTCGTCGTGTCTTCCAAGATCACGCAGATCTCAAGAAAAGTGGTCAGCATTCGTAGCAAGAGCATGCAGGAAGCACGAGCATCGATGTGAGACTGCTAGAGGCAAGATTTCATCTATTATACAGTCGCAAAACGACTTCGTCATTTTGTTCCTCGCATGTTTTCAGTCTGAACCATCCAGTGAGGACACAAAAGCGTATTAATTCAACGCTCTGCAATTTTAATTCACAATCATGTTTTCCACATTCGTTTTTCCACAGTTATTCACTGCCGCAGAGGCTAGAAAAGCCCATTTGGCCGCCCATTTGGATATCATGGACAGTGTTTCGCAGACCAATGAAGCCCATCGTACAGGCGGACAAGCCGATCGTGCCCGCGAGGATAAACACCATGATGCTCTCTCGCTTGTACTTTTTGACCAGGTACGCCACGACCTTCTGGCCGCACAGCCCGCCGAGAAAACCCACGAACGCAAACCACGCCACGTAGTCATACTGAAGCGTGCCCGGGAACTGGCCAGCAATCGCGAACTGCAGCGTCGTGGACGATGAGGTGAAGAGAATCATGTAGCTTGCCGTTGCGCTCTGCACTGGAGGAAGCACGCCCATTTCAAGCATGATAGGGCCCTTGACCATCCCACCACCGATGCCCAGCAGCCCAGCAGCTACACCAGCCGAGACGCAGTACATCGGGAACAGCGTCACGTTTGTCCACGTCCAGTGGATGTCGCTCTCGAGGAAGTCGTAGCCGCTGATCACGCGCATGCGGTTGTCGAGACGCAAGCGGTAGCCGATACGCCAGGTGAGCATCGCGAGAATCGCAACAGGTAACAGTGTGAGGAACCAGTACTCGACCGAGCTACACTGGACGCCGATGACACTCGGGCTGCCGTGGCCACCACGCAGCAATGCCTGCATGAACACCACGAGCCAGGCGCCACACAAAGGCACGATCACGCGCAGCGGGAAAATGTCAACTTCGCGACGCTCGAGCAGGAGGCGAACTTCTGAGTTGGTGTCGTCGTCCGAGACTATGGCCACCACAACCAACCACGAATGTGAGTGTGCGGCCTTTCTCAAGCTGGCAAGGTATCTAGAATAGCTGCATACCTTTGTCGACGGCCTTGGCCTTTTCATTGGCGTCCGCTTTTGTGCTGTCGAGAAGTGTGACAGCCGAGTAAGGCATTGCGGCTTCAAATGCAGGAAGCGTCTTGAAATCCTCCTCGTCCTCACGCAAAAGCTTACGCAGCTTGGCGTTCTTGCGCGTGATCGCAAGCCATTTACGCGCCGCGATCTTCCAGTCGAAGTGCTGTTTAAACATAACAGAATTAGAATCACAAAATCATTCCGCTGGATTTGAGTGGGTACGTACTCGGTAGATGGACCAGGTGCGGCCTCGGCCGCCACCGTCCTTTTTGCCTTTGAGCGCCAACTTGATCAGCGCCTGTGTGCGCAGCGTCTCCTTGTTGCGGATCTTGTTACCCTTGAGGTACGTCTTGTGGGTCGTGTACGATAGCAGCGACACGAGCAGCACGAGAATCAGCCAGTCGGGCATGATATGGTTGAGCATCACACCAAAGATCGAGCCAATGAGGGTCGTGGGCTCCATGATCGACGCCACGTCGTAGTTGATGATCGGCATGTGGCGCTTAACTGTCGACCATTCATATTCGATCAGTCCTAGCTCCATGAATGCACGCTGGCAAGCAGCTACATACCTGGATGCTTGCGACGGAAGTTAAACAAGTAGATCGCGGCCGCGTTGCCAAAGATCGTAGCCTTGGACAGCGGGATCGCGTGCTTGGGACTCAGTCCGATCACAAGAATGAACGCCGGCACCAGCAGCCCACCGCCGCCCACGCCACAGCCCGAGCCAAGTGCCGTGGCGATGAACGCCAGCACTGTCGCCACCACATCGCTTCCCGTGAACGGATTGAACAGGTCTTTCTCGACACAAACCGCGGCTTCGACATCGACGCCCTTGGACGACAGCGCCATGAGCGGCGTGAGCTTCTTGGTCTCCGGATCTACAGTCTCCACGCGGTTGCAGCGGCGGATGGCCTCACCAGGACCACTGCAGTCACCGTCCTGCTGACAGTACTCACACACTCTGATCATCATACCAACACCGTTAGAGCTTCCTAAAAACCGGTAGAACCCAGGAGCTACACTGGACGTACCCTTTCATGCAGGCCAAGCCCGGGAGGAAGCCGCAGTCGCTGCGAGAGGAGCAGTGGGCGCCGACGGTGGAGCCGAAGGGCAACGCCGCGTCGCTCGTCAACGGAGACGCGTGGACGCTGCAGACCGACGCGATCCCCAGCAGCACAGCCAGCGCCGTCACGCAGGATACGCGTGGCGCTCTCATTCTCGCTGTACGCGTCGTCCTCTCACAGTAAAGAGGGTCTGGAAGTGATCACTTCGTGACCGGTGTTGCATCTCGCTCATCAATCAAAACCACGAGGTCGGGAGCTCACCAGCTGGCGAGGTGGCCGAACAGATAGTAACCGACAGCTGTAACGATCAAGTCAGAGCATGTTCGAATGTTGTGATTGGCTAATAATATATTCATCCGTTTTTGATTGGCTGTTAATCGAACAAACTGAATACTTCAACCTGCGTGACTAAAAAACGAACTGACGGTCTCAGGTAAGTTTGTTCATGATATGTTTTCGTGCTCATCTTCCACGGGAATTATGGATCTAATAACTAAGCACCGCCACAGAGACTCGCCAAGCCGAGGTTGTTGCCCTTCTGGATGTCGTGGATGGTGTTGGAGATGCCCACGAGTCCCATGGCCACAGCCGAGAGCCCGATGGTCGCCGCGAGCGCGTACACCACGATGCTCTCACGCTTGTACTTCTTGACCAGGAACGCGACGACCTTCTGACCGCACAGCCCACCAAGGAAGCCGACAAACGCGAACCAACCAGCGTAGTCGTACTGGAGACTGCCGGGGAACTGGCCGGCGATCGCGAACTGGAGCGTCGTGGAAGAGGACGTGTACAGGATCATGTAGCTCGCGGTGGCGCTCTGCACCGCTGGCAGCACGCCCATTTCGAGCATGATCGGGCTCTTCACCATCCCGCCACCAATGCCCAAAAGGCCAGCAGCGATACCGGCAGTGGTGCAGTAGAACGGGAACTTGGTGACCTTGTTCCACGTCCAATGGGTGTCGCTCTCGAGGAATTCGTAGCCGCTGAGCACTCGAAGACGATTCTCCAGGCGGAGACGGTAGCCCACGCGCCACGCGATGATGACCAGGAACAGCAGAGGCACGAGAGTGAGTACCCAGTACTCAAACGAGTTGCACTGGATACCGATGAGACTGCCTGAGCCGTGGCCGCCACGCAGGATCGCCTGGAGCAGAACCACGAGCCAGCACGCCATCAACGGCAAGATCACGCGCATGGGGAACACAGCAGCCTCGCGACGCTCGATGAGCTGGCGGATCTCTGCACGCGTACTGTCGTCCGCGCCTACGAGTAGAATCACTTTAGATCGTCGATATCACCCACAATCTTTGGCACTCCAAGCGCTACATACCTTGCGGCGTGAAGGTTCCGAAGTCGGTCATGGCGTTGTCGTATTGCAGGTTTCTCTTCTTAAGCAGAGGTGTGATTTGCTGGTGTGGCTTGTCGAGTGAGAGCGGGGGTAGCGTCGTGAAATCGGCCTCGTCGTCGCGGAGCTGGGCACGCAATTTGCGGTTGCGACGAGTGATCTTGAGCCACCGACGAGCAGCGACCTCCCAGTCAAAGAACTACTCCATAGAAAGCACTCATGCAGTTAGTTATATGCTTCACAGCCACTGTGAAGACTTTGTTCTTACGCGGTAGATGGACCAGCGACGGCCGCGCCCGCCTCCGTCCTTACGGCCAGTCAGCGCGGACATCACCAGCGCGCTGCGGTACTTACTCTCCTTCTCTCGGATCTGTCAGGCAGGAACCCACAATTAGAGAATGCGTTTTAGTGATCCTTATACTCATGGAGAACGCACCTGATTGCCCTTGAGGTACGTGTGGTGTGTGATGAATACGAGCAGCGTCACGAGCAGCACGAGGATGAGCCAGTTGGGCAAGATGTGGTTGAGCATCACGCCGATCACCGTGCCGATCAGCGTCGTGGGCTCCATGATAGACGCCAAGTCATAATTGATGACCGGCATATTCCGCTTCACTATGACAATCTCAGTTAGAGGATGTCCCATACAAAATAGACTGGAGAATATACTACTCACATGGATGCTTGCGGTGCACGTTGAACAGATAGATGGCCACGGCGTTGCCGAAGATCGTGGCCTTGGATAGTGGAATGGCGTGCTTGGGCGCCAAGCCCGTGACCAGAATGAACGCCGGTACCAGCAGCCCACCGCCGCCCACGCCACAGCCCGAGCCCAGCGCCGTACTGAAGAACGCCAGCAGCGTCGCCAGCACGTCGCTGCTTGTAAACGGCGCAAACAAGTCCTTCTCCACACAGTACGCAGGCTGCACGAGCTCACCGTGGACGCTCAGCTGCATCTCGTCTCCTTCCACGTGGTGGCAGCGACGCAGCTTGCCGGTCGTAGAGCAGTCGGCGTCCTCACGGCAATAGTCACAGACACTACGTAGCATATAACCACACCCGTCAGTATAACCACACGCACGAAGACCGCAGATCAATGGGTGTACCCTTGGACGCAGGCGAGGCCAGGCAGCAGCCCGCACTCGGACCGCGACGTGCAGCGCACGCCGATCGAGGCCGCCTCGGCGTTGCCACAGGCGGCGCTGAGCGCCAGCAGCATCAGCGTCGCTGCGACGGAGACGCGCTTCATGGGAGGATCTTGGTGCTTGGATCTACTTGTCTCTCGTGAGGAAAATCGAGGAGTGGGCTTCCCAGGCAAGAGGCGGAAAGCTCGCAGACTCGACTGCATGCGCCATTGCTCGGCAGCTTGAGACACTGGCATTGACGAGGCTGGGTCGACTTTGGAGATGGGTCCGGTGACCGGACTCCGGTCCCATTTTGATTCGCTACGCTGCTTTGATTGGTGGATATTTAATTTACCATGGATTGATTGGATGATATTATAACCCCTAGTCACTGCTTCAGTCTTCGTTCTTTTTCGGGTCCTCCTGGTATTCATTAGTCGTCTGATCCCACCCAGTCATTGGCGTGGATCTGCTCACGTGGCCGCAAGGGGTCAGTGCACGGCATCCACGTTGCCGTGAGCGTCCGGTTGGTGCAGCCTGCAGTGGTCAGGGATCTGCGGACCAGTGCTCGGCCTCTGGAAGGAGTACTGTAGACGAGGGGATTGGAGGATCGTTTGTGAGGATGTACTATTAGTTGGACGGAGGAGCCAAGAGGAGCCGGTCGGTTGGCTGTGGATGCAGCAGGTGATTGCTCAAGCACAGAGGGACCCAGTCACGCACTGGCCGGTACGATACTGTACTGTACACAGGACCGGTCGTGCGGCGGAGAGTGTGCAACAGTTGAGAGGGACCAGGCCTTCTTCACTCCGAGTGCATTGCAATAGCAATCCCAGAGGCGGGATGAATGCGCAGGAACGGGCCAAGACCATGCACTGGATCGGTTGCAGCAGATCGCTGATTGCAACAAGTTGAGTCCGGGTCGTTGTTGGCATTGATGTGGATCAAGGCTTGCCATAGTGAAGGTGTGGACCACATCAAATGTAGCCATATTCAGGAGCTCGAAACGGCGCCAACTGATCTATTTTGCTTCGCTCGTCCTGCCGTTTGACCAACAATGGCGGCTTGAAGATAGCACGCGGCCTACTGCATTGTGTGTGTGTGGAGAGCCTAGTAGCACCAGTCGAGATGCCGCTGTTTGATTCCCTGGAGCGGGAGGTGTCGTCGTTCTTCGTGGCACAGGGCTCAGTCTTTGATACGCTGGTCAAGACGCTGCTGGACCGGATCGCCAACATTGAGACGCGCGTCGACCAGAACAACCTCACGCTCACCAAGTTTGTCCGCGATAATGGCGGCAATATCGGAGACTTCACTCACGGTCACACAAGTGGTGGTGGTAGTAATGACGAGATGGAGTACTTTGTGATGACGCTGGCGCGGCAGCTCAACGTCGTGCTCGCGCTGCTGTTCCGACCGTACGCAGGTGACTCCGTGGCGCAGGTGCAGACCAGACAGCAGCAATTAGCGTCCATATCGGACGTGCTGACCGACAACGAGTCCACTTTGATGGGTTTCACGGAACACGCAGGGCCGGGAGACGATGCTAACGCAGCACAAGCGGTTGAAGCGAGTAGCGTGGCTCAAGGAAGCGAAGTGCAGTCTGCTGAGCAAACTCTTGACCCTGAGGGTGCTACGTCTCGAGATGGCACCGGTGTGTTGAAGCAGGGGGGTGGTCTTCTTGAGGCGACGACAGATGTGAAGGGCGATTCTCCAGCACAGGACTCTCCGACCCAGGTCAAGAGTACGTTTGCCATGATCCACCGTCTGCATCTGGCGGAAGAACATCGTCAAAAACAGGAAAGAGATTTGCTTGATCGCATGAAGAAGCTGCTGAACGAGTCTCAGAACGCGTGCCAGTCCCAATGCAAGGCGCTCCACGCTCAGAATGACGCAGTACTACGTGAATTGCAGCTCCAGCACGAGAAGATCTGTTCTGAGTGGGCGTATCAGCAGCAGCAGCAGGCGTCTGTCGATCTGCTTCAAGCTCAGTTCCAAGACCAGCAGAAAGAAGTGGATCGGCAGCTTCTGGCCTTCAGCAACACGTTCTTGGCGTCGCAAACAACCCAAGAGCAGCAGATTTCGCGTATTTTGGAGAATCTCCGTGAGTTCAGCGACCGTTTCCTGTCCAAGAGCGACTTGGATCAACTGGCTGCGTCGTGGCTGAACAGTGCTCGAGCAGATTGCGTTTATGGTGGGAACCAGGAGACGCTCCTGCAGCTGCAGAGCGATCTGATGCAACTGCAGCAGGCGCTGGATGAGGAACCACCGTCACCAGAGTTATCGCAGCTGCAAAGCGAGGTCCGTCGTGTTCGAGATCTTCTCCAGCGACTGCTTGAGCTGCTCGAAGAAGACCCCGATCTGCTCCACAGCCCTAACGGAGCCCAGATGATGCAGTCGCTGCGTGTGTTGATGTCCCAGCTGGAAGAACTCGCCCACAATGCTCTTCCTGGTTCAAAATCCACAGCATTCCTGACGACTTGGACGCGGAAAATGGAGCTGGGGACTGCCAGTCTGTTGGAGGCCATCGAGACACAGCAAGAACGGTACCAGCAGACGCTGTCTCAGCAGCAAGCTGAGCTGGAGCTGTTGAAACTGGATCTCCAGACCCAGAAAATGTCGGACGATGAGCTGAGGAAGCAACTTGGCGCATGTCCGAGCCAGGAAGACACGATGCGGCTCATTAATGCACTAAAAGAACAGGTACACACGCGATCTGTGAGGCCATACCTGTAAGGCCACACTGACCCTGTATATCTTCCAGCTCCAGGCCACAACTTCCGACTCAGCATCTCGAATGCTGGAGACGCTGGACGATTTGCGTGGGAAAATGACTGGGCTACCGACGTTTGAGTTTCTGGATGAGCTGTTGCAGGGCAAAGCGGACCGCTCCGAGATCGACCGACTTCGATTGTACGTCTTGTGTGGTGGTTCGTGAATTGCCTGCTGCATGTATAGATTGCTAACGGATTTTTACACTTGAACCCCAGGCTGCTAGCGTCAACTGGGCCTGGTACGCCCTCGCTTTCCAAGTCCCCGACACGCTGCTTGTCCTGCGATCAGTCGCTTCCGTTCATGCGCAGCCGCCCGGGATCCGCGCATCCCACGCAGCACGAACACAACGAATGCGAACGCCCGTCGATTGCGAATCCAGCGAGTGGCGCGTCACGCCCGACGAGTGGCTCGTCACGGCCATCCTCTCGGCCTGGCTCACCAACGCGGCAAGCTATGCAAGCGCTGTCTGCTCGCGACAAAGACCACGATCACGATCATCCTCAGCCCACACCTTCAGCTCACCACCATAGCGACGACCATCAGACCGACCGCAACCGCTACGTCTCGCCCTTCACTCGCGCGATGCTGCTGATCAGTGACCACGGCGGTGTGCCCTCCACGCACGACATTCTTCGAGACTTGGCTGCCAGTATCGACGCCACCAAGCGACGTCGTCAGCGTCTTGAGGACCAGCAGCTTCTACTCGCAGAGTCCGCCGAGGAGCGAGCAGCATCTACAAAACGCAAGACGTTGGCGCTGGGCAGTACGCTCATTGAGCCCAACAAGAACCGGATACCGCTGCGACGCACAGCTCTTTCAGACCAAGTCGTGTACGGCCCGTCGATCTCCTCTGGGTTTCTCAAGCCCAAAAAGTCGATTGCCATGGCGAGTGGGGCGATTGTGAAGGGTTCATCACCAGGCTCGGCTCGTCGGGACTCGTTGGATGAGTGCGTGATGATCTCTTGCTCGCGTTGGGCAGTCTTGAATTCTCCTAATTGGTTCATGCTGTCCATGTTAGATCCAGAAACAATCGACCCAAGACAGCAGTGACCACGGATAGAAAGGGAGCTGGAGATCTCATCGTGCGCGCACCAACAACGACGGTAAGTACACCTTTTTGTCAGATCAATTTGGCCATTTGCATACACAAAATGCTCACGCGTTCTGGTTGGTCGGTCAGGTCGTGATCCGCCCATTCTCCGAGGTCGCCGGCAAAGACGAAGGCGTCAGCCAACGACGTGGGACGCGCCGGGCGCCGTGAGCATTTAAATCTTCAACTCGTACTTGACAGCGCGCGGTGGCAGAGCGGTCGCGCCCTTCGCGTGGCTGCCTCCGCTGCCCACACTGGATGTCTTGCGACTGCTCGTTGTCTCATATACTGCGGACGTGAGTGGCTCCATGAGTTCGTCTTCGCTGTCGCTCATCGCGTAGATCTCTTGCAGACGCGCCGTCGTGACAGACTCCAGTTTGTGCGTGAGTGGCCGGAACGAGGTCTCGTGGACGAGAATCGCGGCGTGGTGGCCGCTGTTGATGGCTTCTCCGACAGAGGACGCAGCAGCGCCCGCTGGGGTCGACACAGCAGAGTTCTGGGCCGACTCGGTCGCGGCTTTCTTTCCAAACTCGCGCATGGTCGCAGAGATTTCCGTTGGGGCGTAGTATCGTGATGCTGGCACGGGAATTCGGTCAATCACCAGCCGCCCACCACGTCCAATTCGTCCTCGGCAGCGATACTTTGGTGGTTGGGAGAACACTGTGGCCATCAAATGCGACGCCGGCATCGGGTACGACGGGTAGTACGGCACGCGTAGATCCACATCCTCTGACGTATCCATCGTGTAGTTGTGGGACGCGTCGTAGTCCATGAAAGTCGGCATCCGGAAGCTCTCAATACTGGACGGACTGCCCGTCGCCGGCGCTGTTCCTCCACTCGCAGCAGTTGCTGTAGGACCAGCCAATGTTCCACTCGCTCCACTCTTGTTCTTGTCGGCTGTAGCCGTCGCGTCCCCACCTTCGTTCCCGTGGATTCCGCTTCCATCTTCGTCTTCTTCGCCTTCTTTCTTCGATCCCTTTTTCTTCTTTTTCTTCTTTTTCTTGGCCTTCTCAGCATCGTCTTCAGCCGGAATCGTCGGGTTTCGCACGTCTCCGGACCGGTTCGTGAGCTCGTAGATCGCCTGCTCGCGCATTTCGTCCATAAAGCTGATCTCCAGCCGCTTGAGCTGCTCGCGTCGCTTGACCATATCCAAAAGCCCCTTCACTCGTTCAAAATCACTGCGCAACTGGAGCAACTTGCGGTATCCGTCCATGTCGTTCTTGCGGTGCTTGCGTAGCTTGTACCGCTCCTTCTCTCGTGGGCGGAACACCAAGTGCGGGTTCGTATCATTCAGCGGCGTCTGCGGCCAGTACTTTCTCAGCAGCGGCCGCTTGAGCTGCTGACGTTTCGCGGCCCAGTAGTTGTACACGTCCACGGTCACGCGGTTCAGCGGCGTCTTGGCCATCCCCAGTTGCTTCGCGAACACCTCTTCAGCCTCCGCGAGCGTCAGGATGTTCGGGTTGATCACAGCGGAGGCCTTCTCGAGACAGTCCAGCATCTTAGCCAGGGTTTCGAGTGGTAACTGGTATCTTGGGTCACCGTTTTCACCGTATTTTGGGTGGTACTTGAGCCACTTGATCTCCGCCAAGTCCATGTCCAGCTCCACGCGAGCATCATCGTTGGGCGACGGCACGTTCTGGAAGCGTACGTAGCTCGTGGGCACACTGAAGTCGGGGGAGACCTCATCCTCATAAGACGGCACATCCAGCGTCACGGGGATCGGGATATTCTTCTTGCGGCGTTGCTTCTGGGCTGTGGGCACTTGCTGGGTCTCGTCCAGGTGCTACACAGACACATAGAGGTCTCTTTTTAGCCTCAATTTATCACTAGAAAGCTGTGGAAAGCGAGAAAAACGTACCGCCACGAGCTCCTCGAAGGTCGTGCTGGGCTGCGGCACCGCGGCGTCCTCGTCCACCTCCAGATCTTCCTGCGAGCGGATGATGCGCATGCGCGCATGGACGTCGATCTGCCGCGGCCGCAGGCTCTGGCGGCGCATCGTCATCTCCTCACGCAGCGGCGCCACCTAGCGTCGTCTTGGGGGAGATGGAGAGGCGGTCTCCATACATTCATCAAGTGAGTTCCCCACACGTCACGGTTTCTCCCCAACCGCATGAACGCGCCACAAAAATTAGTGTGACCACACTAAATGCGAAAGCCTAAAATCGGAATCATCTCGGGTTTTAGTCGACTACGATTAGGACGACGGTTTTCACATGAAACGCGACTGCAACTGCGACGTTGGTGAAAAGATCCACCATCGCATTGGCCTCTCTCTCTGCGCTCAACGTACGTGGATTCGAAGGTGTGTGAGAGCTTGGAGATGGCGCTGACGCTGCTGCCTGGCGGTGACTCACGCGCGCCATCGTCGCGGCGCTGGATGCTGCTTCTTGGCGTCGCGATCTGTGTGCTCTGTGCGTACCAAGTGGTCATGTTCACGCGTCTTTTCGACCCCAAGGCCATCGCGGACAGCGCGTTCGAGCACATGGACAGCGACATGAACAACGCCGTCAAGAACGCTCTGCCCGTTGAAGAGGAGTTTCCGCAAGATCCAGCGTCTGGTGTCAAAACCACGGCGTTCCGATCGATGGAGATCCAGGAAGAGCAAGAAACGACGGGTTGGGATCCGACTAAGGGCATTATCATGGCCCTCCACGACCGCATCGTGCCTATGGGTGTGTCGCTGATACGAGAGCTGAGATGCATGGGCAATAACGAGATCATTCAGGTCTTCCACTGCTTTGATGAAGAGCTGTCCGAGGAATCGCGAGAGCTGCTCAAGGGAAACGATGCTCACGTGGATATCATCGACGTGTGTCGAGGGATGATGGACCAGAACCCGTCGCTGGAAGAGACGGTCATGCGCACGTTTAAGAGTTATTGGATCAAGCCCCTCGCGCTCTACCATACGAATCTTACAGAGGTGATCCTGCTGGATGCCGACGTCGTGATGCTCCACGATCCAGCGCGCGTCCGCACGCTCGACGGCTACAAGCGCACTGGCACGACGTTCTTTTTCGACCGCGTGTCACCTTTCCGCAAGTTTTACAACCGTCTCGTCACGCGGAATTCAGGACAGCAGCTGACGATGCTCCAGCACATGCTGGAGAAGTTTGAATATGCCAAGTTTGGCCTGTCAGGGATGCAGCCGTCGCAGCGGCTTCTCGAGTCGCGAGCTTACAAGGGTGAGTCGTGCCACGAACAGGATTCATCCATGGTCGCCGTGGATAAAAGCAAAGCCGGCAAGGCGATGGAGGTGCTGCTCCACATCATTTTTCACACGCGATTCGAGCTCAAGTTCTCCTGGTATCGCATCAAAACTAGCTATGATTTGGGATGATCAAAGGATTGAGGTTCTCACGTTGTTTTTGAGTATCCATAGGGGCGACAAGGAGGCTTTCTGGCTAGCGTACGAGTTTGCCCACCAAGACTACTTCTTCTCGCCGTGGGGTCTCGCGCTTGTCGACTCGGTACCCAACAAGGACCTGGCGCTCCATCCGGAGACCCTGTGTGGAAGCATGGCCCACTATATTCCTGCTTCGGAGGCTGATGGGGAGCTGTTCGACACTCCAACTCTGTTTTACGTGAACGGCAAGGCACTTTTGGATCCGTTTCCAGTCGATGGTGTTGAGAAAACGCTCAAATCCAAGCACAAAAGTCGCCTGTACAACGTCAACCCGACCTACGTCACGACTCGCTACCGCCGCGAAGACTACCCTGTGCCCACACGCGAACAGGGCTTTGAGTGTGTGCACAATCAAGGCTCCGTCCCACTGCCCGACACGTTCAAGCAGAAGCTCATGCGAAGGCGCATCCATTATTTTGCTGCAGAAACCAAGTACTACGCACCCCTCAATTCCTGTCACAACTACGACTGAGAGGGGCTGGCTACATAAAGCATAGAGAAACATACATGTTGATCCACTGGATCCACTCGCTTGGTAACCACCAAACTGATCGAACGCCTACGCGTTCTGTTTGAAATAGTCGCCCACCCGGTGGAACTTCATCTCGCGGTTGAGCTTGTCCAGTTCATTGCCCGTGAGTCGCTCGCATGCGTCGCGGTAGACGTTGTTGTACTTGCTGTTCAGCGCCATCTTCTGGACGACCGAACTGTCCTTATTGCTCGCACTGGACGCGTCCATGGACTGGAGAAGCTCCAGGTAGTACTGGATCTTGGCGCGCGCTGGCAGAGTGGCGTCCTTGCCGTGCAGACGCTTCTCCGTGTCGCTGTGACGCTCGTACACAGCGCGGCTGGCTGCAAAGAGCGCTGCGTAGTCTTCCATTTTCATCGTCAGCGGCATCCCCGACCCGTTGTTTGGTGTTGGGGTCTCCAGGCCAGCGGAGGCCATGGCTTCACGAGCACGTTGAAGCTGCTGGCAGTCGGGCTTGTGGGTCTTCCACACCTTCTTCAGACACTCGCGCGAGCAGATCAACACGAACTTGCAGTTGCCGCAGCGAGACGTCGTGGGCTTCTGACACACGGAGCATTTCCAGCTTTTCGCTCATCTTGGCGGCGTGTGGAGGCAGTTGATGTGCGGGGATCTGTTGGGGGAATAGTCAAGTGACGGGATCGTCAACTGTCGGGAAAATGGAGAGACATTCGGTCAGTTTTATTCACGATTTCCAGGAATACTACGCTTTTTACTGTTTGAAACAAATTTAGCGTATGTGACGTGATACGGTTTGTCTGTGACATGATACAGGAGATGTTGGGCAACATCCTGCACGCACGTCGACGCTTAGAGGCTGCAGCTCTTCGCTGCTGCTGTCGTGTGGAGAATGACGAGCCTCTACCTTTTGGTTTCAAGCACACTGACTCCCCTAAGACAGAAAGAACAGCCTCAAATCGAATAGAATCACTTCTGAAGTGCCGTGCAGGCGTACATACCGTATCGACTACTACTGCGCAGTCACTTCATCTCCCCCTGAACCAGTTCTTTCTCAGCTTTGATGAGAAGATCATTTGTGTTCACGAACACCTGGTTGTAGGCTTGGTTGAGCGCCAGCTTCTGCATCACGCGCGGTTCTTGTTTTCCTCGCTGGTCGAGTCCAGCGCCCGCACGAGCTCCACCACGTATCGCACCTTGTCGGCCGACAGCAGCGTTGGATCGTCACGTACGAGACGATCAATTGTGTGGCGATGGCGGGCACGTACGGCTTCACCGGCAGCAAATATTTCCTCATACTGTGCTGTCGGCATTTCAATCGAGACTCCGGGGCTGCCACTAGCTGCTAGAGGGATTTCGACGCCCGACGCGTTAGCACGAGCCCTCTGAAGCGCCTGACAGTCGGGTTTGTGCTCCTTCCACACGCGCTTGAAGCACTCGCGTGAGCAGACGACGAGCACCTTACACTGGGAGCAGCGCTGGGTTGTGGGCTTGAGGCAGTGAGCACACTTCGTCTTCGTCATTTCCGTCGTTCGCAACACTACGGTGAACGCTCGAGGTTCAACGAGTACATAGCAGCGCCGCGCTGCTATGTGCTGCCGCTGCCAGAGCGAGCCCTCGTCGTAGATCACGGTGCAGGTTTTCACGCATCACACTGGTCCAGCGCTTCGAGCACCTTTGTCTCCGCGGCAAAATAGTGATGACGCCGGCGCGATAGCTTGACCAGAAATTGCGGTGGCAGTGGTGTAGAGCCCATATTGTCGATGCACTCGAACGTCTCACGCTTGGACAGATCGAAGTCCGAGTATTTGTACCGTGGCGTGACATGCGTCGGCTTGATATTGAACAGGCGACTGCGCTTCACGCTGCCAAGCTTCGAGATCCCGACGGCGAACGGATCCAGCAGCACTTTGCCGTTCACGTAGAGCAGCTCAGGGTCTTCATTCAAGTTCTCGGTCGGTACGTAGTGGGCCATACTGCCACACAGCGACTCCGGGTGTTCTACCAAGTCCTTGTTCGGCACAGAATCGATTAGGCTGAGCCCCCACGGCGAGAAGAAGTAATCTTGCTGAGCCAGTTCGTACGCGAGCCAAAATGCCTCCTTGTCGCCCCACGAGAACGAGTACTTGAAGCGCAGCTCGAGGATGAGATAGAGTAGCACATCCATCGCCTTACCAGGACGTCGCTTATCGACAAACACCATGGACGAGTCCATTTCGTGGCCGGATTCTTGCTTGAAGGCGAATGATTCCAGCAGGAATGGCGACGGCTTGTGTCCGTCGAGACCGAAACGAGCGTAGTCGAACGTGTTGATGATGCGGCGCAGCATTTGCTCGCCATCGGCAAGTTCCTCGTTGAAAAACTTGCGCATAAAGTGGACGCGATCGTGGAAAAACGTGGTTCCCGTGCGGTTGTAGCCGCTCTGCGTGCGGATTTCTGCGGGGTTCTTGAGCAAAATCGCGTCTGCATCCAGCAGAATGACCTCTCGAAGCCGCGTGTGGTACAGCGCGAGGGGCTTGATCCAGTAGCTTCGGAAGGTCTTGGCTTTCGCTTCATCTCCCTTGAAAACCGCTGGGTCGTGAAGCAATTGCGTACACACATCGATGATCTCAACGTTGCTGTCGTTGCGTGTGAGCAGCGAGCGCGACTCGGCCGAGAGCTCATCGGGGAAGCAGTGGTAGACCTGGATGGGCTCATTATTGCCGAGACAACGCAGCTCGCGGATCAGCGACGCACCCATCGATGCTATGCCGTCATGGAGACACAGGATCACGCCACGCGCTTCATACCCATCGCTGACGACATCTTCCGTCGCGCCACTACCGCTGGAAGCGCCGCCTCTTACTGTAGATACCTTCCAGTTGCTGGTTGGGGCTGGAGCGTGCTGTCGTGGCGATGCCTGCTGCAGAATCGACATGCTCTGGCGAAGTTGCTTCGTGGACCACCACGCGATAGAGGAAGATGAGCCCGTTGCGCCTGAGACGGACGCAAAGAAGCCCATGAACAGCGCCACGGCCACCAACGCCAGCCACAACAGCGGCTTGATGCGGCGCGGTGGCACGGTAGCGCGCGTGGGCGTAGTCACAGTCGTATCACCCGCGATGAGCCCCGTGGCTTCCTCCATTTCGTTGGCGTTGGTGATTGCCATGGGGTTTTGTTGGCGGAGTTGGGTTCGAATCTGGACGATTACGGTATGCGCTTTTTCTGGTTGGATCCGTTGGACAATCCACCACCTGTGACCTGGTGTTGGGAAATGTTGGTGTTGGATATGTTGGCGTTTGGAACGTCGATGTTGAGCGTTTGTGTTGGAAGTGTTGGCGTTTGTTCAGTAGTGGTGTTGGCAGTAGTGACCACTCTATGATTTGCTCAATGGGTGGTGTTTCATTCTGCGGAAGCTGGGTTGGAGAGGAGGGTTCAGCACGTGGCGATCACTGCGAGTCAGTCGTAGATCAGCGCCATCAGTGCATGTGACACAGACGCAGGTGGAAGGGAGCTCATCAAGTCTACTATTTCGCGGAGTCCTTAAGTTCGTGCTAAGTTCGCTTTATTGTTTGACCTGGGTCGCGAGAAAGGCGGCGTACTCTGGGTATGCGTCGGTAAACTTGGCGTCCGACAAAATGATCCAGTACATGTTCTCGAGCATGGCAACATCGCCGATGCTGACGAGAAACTCGTGGCGAGGGCGGATGAAGCGGTCGACGCTGCGCATGGGGACGGTGATGTTGCTGGCGACGCGCTCGAGCGGCCAGCCGACGACGTCAGTCATGTATCGAGTCGAACGGCGGACCTCCTCCATGTTGGTCATGATCACACGCGGTCGCGATAACCATAGCGGCACGCCGGTGCCTGCGCCAAAAAGTTCGTCCAATGAAGCGATCTTCTCCTTCACTTGGTCGACGTTCAGCATGAGGAGCTCCGGTACCAACGGGAGGAGCTTGGCGATGTCCTCGTCGGTCGTTCCGAGGTCGCTCTTCATCACCGAAACCTTGTCCGCCCAGTGCTCTGCATTGCCTGTGAGGATCTGGGGGAATCGCTGGAGTATGCGGCGGATGTGGTCGTGGTTGAGTCCGAAGTCACGCAGAGCCTCGACTTTCTGGTTTTTATTGGCGGTGGAGTACGACGTCGCCTGAGGAAACACCATGAACAAGTATGGAATCTGCAAACATGCCAGGCGTTATTAGGTACGAGCCCGAGCGATACAGGTAGATACAAACAACGGGACGTACCCTTTCCTCGTCGATACCCAAGTCAAGGAACCAGTCTTTGGCTTCGTCCATTGACCTCTCCGTCTTGCCGATGAGACTCGGGTACCGCTGAATCGTTCTCGTAAGGTTGTCGCCTTCGATGCCCATGCCCTCAAGCCACGCCAGCTTGTTATCCATGGTCTCTTGTGTGTAGGAAACCAGCTACGAAGCACAATCGTGATTGTTAGTGCTGACAAACTGAACTCAACGCAAGGTGCGCTGTGACGTACCATCGGATGAAGTGCCACAGCTCTGATAGCACGCAGTCGCGTCATGTTCAAGCGATATTCAAGGTACTGGACAACATCCTCAATCTCGCTCTCCACATCTTCCACGCGAATGGTTCTCTTCTTGAACAACACGTTCATTTTGCGGGCAATGCGCTCGTATGCCGACTTGACTGCGCGATCCCTCGCCACCGGAACCACAGACAACGTCGCTGGTCCCTTCTCCGCCACGGAGAACGTTCGAGTATCTTCAAGGGACAGTACGGAGTAGGGCGACAGCAGAGGTGTGCGCTTGCCCACGCGCGCCGCTCCAGCGAGCTGCCGCATCGACATCATCATGTTCGCGCCTGTGTGTGGAGATGACAGTGGACTGGTGGGGCAAAGGAGTGGTAAATAGGTTCTTATCAGTGCTACATAACATACGGCGGGTTCGGGAATTTTACACACGACTATCACTCTGGACACTCTGGAGCTCTTCGTGTGCCCCGAGAAGATCCGCTTCGCATCGGTCGAGCCAATCGAGGTTGCCGGTGTCGAGCGCGAACGCGTGGATGCGACGCCGCATGAGCCGCTCGTGGAAGACCTTGGGCAGCGGCACGGCCCCCATGCCCACGAGGCACTCCTGCGGCGGCGGCTCCTTCCCCTTGACCTTCTGGTTTGGCGTCGATTGACGCCGCGTACGTGGCGTGACGTGCATGGGATTGTAGTTGTACACGTTGGAGAACTGCTTCTTCTTGGCGTACGGCTGGAGAATTGATCGGCCATTTACGTACAGAAGCTCTGGTGTGTCGTCGTCGATGGGCATGTAGTGCGCCATGTTACCGCAGAGTGTGTCGTTGTGCGTGGCAAAGTCGTAGTTGTGCGCAGCCTCCACGGCGGCAATGCCCCACGGAGAGAAGGTATAGTCGATCTGCGCAAATTCCCACGACAGCCAAAAGGCTTCCTTGTCACCCCACGAGAACTTGAATAGGAAACGCTTCTCCGTGATCATGTACCACAAGATCTCCATCGCCTTCTTCGAACGGCTCTTATCGACAGCGACGATTGAAGAGTCCTGCTCATGGCAAGTCAAGCCCTTGATAGCGAATGATGACTTGAGGTGATTGGAAAGGCGAGGGCCGGGTAGGTCGAAGCGAGAGTAGGGAAACTTCTCGATCCATAGCTGCAGGTACTGGTACACCTTCGATGACTTCGGGCTGAGCTTGACAGGCTTGTTGAAATTGGTCTTCTTCTCGACGACTCGGTCATAGAAGAATGTCGTGCCCGTTCTCACATACCCAGGCGTTGTTCGGATCACGGCGGGGTCTCGCATGGCGATGACGTCCGCGTCCAGCACCAGAACCTCGGTGATGTTCGTGTGGAACAACGCAAGGGGCTTGATCCAATAGCTCTGGAACGTCTTCACCAGCTTCTCGTTAAAGAGGCCACGCGATGAGTAGAACAAGCACACGTCGATGATCTCCACCAGTGGGTCCTTGCGCGTGAGTATCTTTCGCGATGCTTCCGACAGTTCGTTGTTGCAGTGGAATACCTGGATGATCTCCTTGTTGCCCAGGCATCGGAGTTCACGGATCAACGACACGCCCATGTCAACGATGCCTTCGTGGAGACACATGATGATGCCCTTGTCGTACGACTTGACGAGTGGTGGTGGTGTGTTCGCAGGCTGCTCTGTTGGCTCATCCACGGATTCTTCAGTCGGAGTCTCGCTTGGTGCATCTGTTGGTTCGTCATTTGGTTCTTCGGTTGGCTCTGGTGTAGGCTGATCCGTTGGCTCCGTTGACGGAGATTCGCCGCCAGTATTGTCCGACGCAACCTCGAAATCCGTGAGCTCACGCGGAGATCCCGCAGCTTCTCCGGCACGCAGCAGTTGCTGGCTGCTGCCACCCAGGATGATTCCGCTCTGCGTGGAATTCGGCGCGGTGATGATGTTCAGGCTGTAATTGACGAGGAAGAAGCTCGAGAGCGAGCACACAGCCAGCACCACAAACGCACCCGTGAGCGCGCGGCGCAGCGACGAATGGTTCTGCACCCGTGGGTTCTGCATCCGCATATCCATGCCTCGATCCGTCTCTCCGCTCGCGCACTTTCCGCTATGGCTTCTAACTTGTGCTCAATGCTGCAGCGCGATCCAGTCGAAATTTTCGATCAATCGCACTAGATCGCAGCGTCTCTTTTCGCGTGGTCGATCCCAGGCCTGAACACTTTCCCCGCGTCGCGCAGTGTGGTCTGGACGGCTCCGAGAATATCCGTTTTTGCCTTGGGCTTCCTGCTCCGCCTTCGACGTCCACTGTAAACCAGCTCAGTGCAACCCAGTGCAACAACGCGCCTCCTGTCCGTTTCGCTTGTGCATTGGCAAGGAGGATCTTGCTCCGCGTTGTTGTTCGCTCAGTCAAGGCATCGATTGAAACCACTCGACATCACGCTCAAACGCCGCCTTTCTCCGTGATAGGCTGCTCCATCTCTTCCAGATTTTGTGGTTCCAACGGCCGCGACTGTTCATGATCGCATTTTCTGAATTTTCGTGTATTTTTCAGCTATTTTGGCCGAGCACATGTCGCACCTTTCTGTCAAAATGACAAGAAGAATCCATCACGTTTATCCGTAACGTTATCCCAAAATATCCTAACATTAACTCAAAATACAGAAATTTCGAAACATCCTATTGTGAAGTGGTTCTTAACTTCCTTTTACAAAGTTAGGAACGGACTTTGTGTTCACAATCATTCCGTTTGCCCCCGACCCAACTCGCTTGTTGGATGTGACGTGGGAAATCTCTGTGGGAAAATGACGGCTCCACTGCCGATGGCGACATCTTCAGCTGGCGATGGCGCGAATATGCGCAGCCCACAGGCGAAATGGGGGACGCGGTGGCGAGAGAACCTCACGCGCAAGACCAAGCGACGCGCGCAGGGCTCCAATGGCCTCGCACTTGTGGATCCAACGCGCGATTTGACCGAGTCTGCGGGGCTGCGAGATGGAGCCCATTGGTCGCTTCCGCGTGCTGCATCTGCGACTTCGATGGGGAAACCACTGCGTTACAACAAGCTGCCGCGCTCGGCCTCGATGGGGATGACACACTTCCGACGATTTGACGCGTTTCCAGCGACGAGATACCGCATTTTGCAGCCATTTCGAGATGAAAACGCAGCTCCATTCAACCGCTTGGCATCGTTTTACGGCAATTCCAGGAGGGCGAGGACGCCTACGCCGTACGTGGCATATGATGCAATTGATAAGCGGCATGTACTGCTCACGCGCGTGCCCAAGACAGCAGCGAGTGTGTGGCAGGTCGATCACGTGCATCGCGTCATGCTGACGCTTACACGTATGGCGAGCTTCCAGCGACTGCTTCATATCTGGGAGGATGACAACACCAATAGTGCTAGACAAGAGCACAAGGACGACGTATTGCCGAGTGACGATCCTCCTCCGTCGTGGGTGTTCGTGCAGCAACTCGAGCTCAGCTGGATCCCGTTGGATGTGTACTGCGAGGCGGACGTGTTCACGGAAGACAAGCTTCGCCGCGTGACATTCGACGTCGTCTCCATGCTGCATTTCCTCCACACTCACCAACTCACGGCGTCTGGGCAGCTCTGTGCCAGTCAAGGCTTTGTCGTGAACGTCGACACCCAGCGAGTCGTGTGGCTTGTATCGCCTACGCTGGTGCTCAGCGGGTGTCTGTTAGCCCACGCGACGCCAGTCCGCTGTGCTCGCGATGTGTAAGTATCCATTCATCATCCTCTCCTGTAACCGTGTTGGTCTCGCTGATATATAAGTTGTTTTATGTCCATAGGTCATCAGTCGGCTACGTGATGTTCCATCTAAGTATGGTGCCACACGCAACATCGCTCCTGGACGTCGAAGGTGAAGGGTTTGAAGAGCTCATCCAAGACCATTTGAGGCATCTATCGTTGCCGTGTCGGGCGTTGATGATCGCATGTCTGAGTACGTCTCTGATGTTGGGCTTTGCGAGGAGGATCGACGCTGATTGTGACTCATGTTTGATCAGCGGGAACCCCCACTCTTAGCCAGCTCATCAAGTCTCAGTGGCTGCGTCATGTTGACTTTGTCTCGATCGTTCCCAAGCTTGGCCACGGTATCTTGGTGCCTCAACAGCCGAAACGACTCGCACTCCATGAGTTACTGTGGAAGCTCGTGGCGTTTTTCACGGTCGACTGGCTGGGCAACGCTCAACAACTTGGCGCTTTCCCATCAGCGATGTCTGGGGTCGACGAAGAAGAGATGGAGCGTCGAGCACTGCGGGTGCGTTCGTTGATCACATCCATGCCATCTCTTGGAGGCTAATTTTTGTCACTCTGTAGAAAACTGCCTCCAAGCGCGTATATGTGGGCAGCCATGTATCACTAAATGGGCACCATCAGCGTGCGATGGGCGGACGACCAGGTGTTAACTTGCTCAAGCAGGGGATGATCATCGTCCCACCTCTCGGCTCGGCGATTCTGCCTCACGATGATGCAGAACAGCAACCTCCCTTTGGAGTTTTCTCATCGCGGCATTCTCGATCGTTCGCCATGCGCGAAGCACACGCTGATCTAGCGAGGGAGTATGCGGATGCGATTCACGAGGTCAGTGCTCGAGCGACAAACGACCACACGACGCCGTATGATTCGTTTCGCTACGACTTCCCGCGTTCGCCGTCGACAGTGCCTTCTCTTCCTGACTACGATGCGTTCGATGATCTTGCACTCGGTGATCTGGACGACGAAGCTGTCGAAGGCGGTGAGGGCCTTCGAAGACGGAGTAGCTCCTTGCTACTTCACGAGAACGGCCATAACCATTCGCTGCAATCTGTCGCATCGCTCTCCGATCTGAGAAACGTAGTTCGATCTCTACATCCGTCTCATGGACATTCGTGGGGTGGTGGGTCGGACGAAAGCATCGGCCAGAGCTCGCTTGAGTCATCAATCCACGCGCGTGCATTCTCAAACGAGGAATGTGACCCAGTTCACCTCAGCGCGTTTGGGCCGGGAGATATATCTCTACGGGAGAAGTTCCGGATCGACGTGTGGGCGTACTTGCGGCAGCAAAGACGAGAGATGCTTGAGACCGCCCTTCAAGTGAACGAAAGTGAAGTCGCGCAACGCATCCAGCCAATGCAAATCGCTCGAGGGACGCTTGTCACGGTCTCGATTGACTCGAATGATCGTTTCGGCGTAGTCGGCGACGAGTGCAAGACATTTCGCTGGCGTGGGGATATCAACGGCGTCTCATTCGACATGGTCCGGAAGAAAACGCGGCGAGGGGAGGAAGACAGTGATGAAGATGATCTGCTCTGCATCGCTCGCGTCGTCGCTGGCACGAAAGTATCGTTGCTCTTCATCCGTCTGCGATCTTCCGCGTCTAGTGAAGTGGAAGGGTCTACACTGGCGCCATTGGCGACAAGTCTCGAGCACCTAGTCGCTGATGTTCCTGAAATCTCCTCACAAAACCTCGAGCCTCTTCGTCCGATTGGCAAGGGCGCGTTTGGAGAAGCAATGCTTGCGATTTGGAAAGAGCGAAACACCCACGTCGTCATCAAGTCCCCCCATCGAGATGCATTTCAAGCTGACACAGCTGCTCTGGAAGAGTTCCGTCACGAAGCCGCCGTCATGCAAATGCTGGGCAAGCACCCACACGTCGTGGAGCTACTGGGAATCACAACGGACAAGGCCTCTGGCAACGAATGCACGGCGATTGTGACGGAATATTTATCCAACGGCAGCCTCCACGATTTTCTCACGACGTCAGAAGCAAGTCGCCCACCAGATCACTCCCACGCGGAGTCGTCGCCCTCATCGCCACTCAGCCTCTTTTCACGAACCATCATGGCCCGAGATGCCGCCCACGGAATCGTGAATATCCACCAGGGCCACGTGCTACATCGCGACATCGCGGCGCGCAACTGCCTGCTTGACGAGCATTTCCGCGTCAAGGTTTGTGATTTCGGACTCTCGCGCTTGTCGTCCAAGACCAACAACCTGTATTTCGATGATGAAAACCACGGCTTCGGCCCGATCAAGTGGATGGCACCCGAGTCTGTGCTGCCTCCGCACTTGTTCTCGACACAGTCCGACTCGTACATGTTCGGCGTGCTCCTGTATGAGATCTTCAGTGGGGAGCTTCCTTTCCCCGGGATGCCATCTCGCGCGGCCATGGCGCTGATCCTCGAAGGCCACCACGTGCCGATTCCTGAATACCTTCCGCACACTCACCAGCAACTCATGAAAGCCTGCTTCGACCCCCATCCACTCTCGCGGCCGTCCATGGACCAGATCTTCACGACGCTCGACCAGTGGATTTTGCAAGACACGCGCCACCACAGTCGCGTGCCTGTCGGTATATTGTGAATAACTACAGCAGCATGTTCGTGCTCATCACCAAGCCTCCGCGCCGCTGCCTGTCGGCCGCCCGTACGCGCGCTCTTCCTCTTCGTAATCCATCGCAGTCAGTGGCGTGTATCGTGCGAATAGTTCGTGGAAGTCGTGACGCATGCGGTCGTCACGCACGCGCAGTAGAACGAAAGCAGCAGCGAGCGTTGTCGCGCATGCTGCCGCGACGCCAACCCACCACTTCGAACTGTGCTGCGTTGTGTTGGATCCCGAAGCCGAACTCAACGAAGCAGCAAAGCCGTCCACTGAGTGGAGGGCGACGTGCTCGATCAGTTGAGACGACTGGGACCCGTACTGTACATAATCCAGCTCGCTCTTCATCTTCATCGCGATCGTCAATGCCGCCGATGGATCTTGAAGTCTCTTTGCCACCCCTGTTCGGCAGTCTTCGGTCTCACACGCCACGAAAAACAACACCACTGTTGCTGCTCCCTTCGAGGTATCAGCTGCAACGTCGTCGACACTCTTCACAAGCACGTGGTCGGGAGAAACGTCGACGACAAAGCCCACTGCTTTCTGGAAACTGGTGAGCATCTCCCCTCGAAACTGCTTCATGTGGATGCCCTGGACTTCTAGCTTTCCAACGACAGCGTCCGGGTCTTCGATCACATGGCAGGCGAAGTTCTGGCGACGGGGATCGTTTGCGTCCAGACACAACCCGCATGCATCGAACGACCCGTGGCCATCGCAGACGCCACAAGCGTCTTGCTTTGCGGATCCGTTGGGAACGCTCTTACAGTCCAAACAGCTCTTCCCACGACTCGGATCGTCGGCTAGGAGGCACCGTCCGCAAGCATCGAACGCACCATTGCCACCGCACACACCGCACGCATCCATCGTCACGCCACTGTTGGCCACATCATCACAGCCCATGCACACGCTGTTCCACTCCACCGAACCGCGTGCGTTGCACATGCCGCACTCGTCGATCTCCTTTGGCGCAGCACAGGCACCAAGTACCAAGTCCTTCTTTGACCAGTGCGATTGCTGGCATGCAGTCGGTTCGGAGCCGTGTTGGAAGCCGGCGCAGATCATCTTGAGAGGAGCACACGTCGCGAGGGAGATGGTCGCGTCGCACTCGATGCTTCCATACATGGGCACGTCGTTGACCGTGAATTCCGGAAACTCCATCACGTGAAACTTGTTGAGCGCATCGACTTGAGCCTGCAGCAACTTCTTCCCCGTCTCGGCATCGTCAGCACAGTGTGAGAGTGACGGGATTCCGAGTCGCTTCTGCACGGTTTCCGAGCATTGCTTGTTGAACTCAGCGGCCGTCGCATGGGCCACACTACAGTTTTCGTTGAACGCCACGAGGTACTCCCAATACAATGTCGACGTATTGTACGTATCCTGTGCGTACTGGTAGATACACAACTGCCGCACGTCTTCTTCCAGCACGTCCTTGCCATCCAGACCGATCGTGTTGTTCTTCTCCGGGTCGTACGTACAGAACGCGCCGTCGTAGACGCAGAGCTTTGCGCAACTCGCAGTTCCTCCTCCATTCCCCGGGCCTGAACAGCCCCACGCACTGCCAACGTGGACGTCGTAGTACGGCGTGAACAGCACGCGGTCACCTAATGCGCTGACCACTGGACGGAAGCGATCAAGAAACGTGTGGAGTTGCGGCGAGTTGCGCGACGAAAACCACAGCGCAAACTCCACGCGGTCGTCGGGATGTGGCACGTCCCAGTTGAGCGCGACGATGGTCTTGAACGACGTCGTGAGCAGCTCCATGAGTGCGTTCCCGTCTTTGTGGCGGATCAGCAGCGACGGAATGTGGATGTCATCACCGGAGCCGTCGTCCGCGAGCACTGGCAGCTTCGCACTGTCATCACCAGTGTCGTAGAATACCACCGCGACTGCTCCTGCTGCCTGAGCGTGGCGTGTCTTCTCCACAAAGTGGCAACCGCCACGTGCGACGAGCAGTACAAACGCCTCGCGAGCACCACCATCAACGTCGTCCTTGGACGGCACCTGTACGTTGTGTGCAGCGAGAGCAGTCTCTATGTCGTGCGAATCAAACGCATTGCAGGCGTTGGCATTGGACGCCGGAGCGAGAACGAGCGGCGCCACGAGCCCACCGCCGTACGTTGGCCGTCCAAACAGCGCGAACTTGTGGTCGATCTCACTGGCATCTTCACGCACAGGCACGACGACACGGAACGACGCGTCGACTGCGTACAAGTAGCACGCCAATAGCAGTGCGTAGACTGCAGCAACACGGATCATCGTCGTCTTCAATAGTCTTGTGGTGTGTGGTCTTTCGATCTGGGGCTGAGGTCGGAGCTCTGCAAGATCCAATGGTGTGGACCACATCAGTCTCATTATCTACGGAAAACACCATAAATAGAAAGCACTGATGGATACGCCTGAACGATCGAAAATGGAAAGTGGCTGCTTTGGGATCATGTTTGTGTGTTTGTGTGTCTGTAAGAACCATCGATGGATCGCCGTGCCAACGCTAGTGTGAATGGCTATCGCAAATCTCGATCATTGTGGTCGCTGTGGCCTTTAACAGCCTAGAGCTCCGTGGACTTGGCTTCCTGGAATGCAGCCGCCGCCTCCTCGCGCGCAGCCTCGAGGATGCTCTGCGTGTACAGCATATCGTTAGTACTTGGTAGCAAACACACACAGTTCCACTGCGTGCTCTTACCTTGGGGGCAGTCTGTCCCTTGATGGACAGCTTACGCTGCTGCGGCTCCACGTCGTCTTCTTTCTCCGCCAGTCGCCGTTGCTTCTCCACGATGTCCATGGCTAACGCACGCGCCATCATGAAGCCTTCGTTACACGCCGCCATGCGCTCCGCCGGTGGGTAGCCACGCAGCTTGCTGCACGCGTCCAGACGACGCGAGTCCAGTCGGCGCGTGTTCGGGTCCTGCTCGCACAGCTCCTCACACGCACTTTCCGCCGCTATACAACAGATAGACAGACACATATCATGAGTCTTTGAGGACGCTGAGGAGTGAAGGAGTTGGATGGGTTCACAGCAGCAACATACCGGCGTCGTGGCCTTCATTGCAGTGGTTGTACAGCGCTGGACGCGGCAGCACGCCACGCTTGGGGCCGCAGTGGATCTCCGACGACTCCCCGACCTTGGTGCGGCAGTGGGCGACGCATTTCGCGATGTCTCTCGCGTCGACAAGCGCCACGGCACTGAAGAGCACGGCGAGAAGCACGGTCGAAACCTTCATTGTTGCAGTCTGTTCGTGCTGGTGTTTCGTGCAGGGAGAATCCGCGGAAGCTAATGCAAGTAAGTGGCAATGGCGCGGGCGGTGGAATGTCGATGGGGGCGACAGAGGGACGCCGACGGCTCGCGGACCCAGATTCCACGAGACTGACCCAGCGCCCTTGGAACCCAGAGCCCCACAGACGCAGAGCCGAAACCAACGACCCTTCGGTCCCAATAGATACGGCGATCGATGCTAGTTCCTCCAATCCGGCGTGATTGTCAACGAGAAGATCCACGTTTTACCTGCGAACTACGATACACGGCTCTTCAAGATCCGTGTATGTGTTGTCGAAGGTGCGTATCCTCAAATTCAAATGTTGGGAAAATGATATTTTCGCGAATTCTACGGTCTCTACTGCTGCTATGGCGACGCAAACGCGCACGTATCTAGTGGATCGAGCTGTCCTGACACGATGGCGTTGTAGTGGGTTCGGCGACGTGACAGGAGCTTCTGGAAGGTCGCTGGAAGTGGTGTGGAGTCCATTCCCACGAGACACTGAGCGGCAGACTTCTTGGAGGTCTCCACAGCCGTGCTAGCGGTTCGAGGCATGCGAGGCACGACGTACTTGACATCGTCCATCGTCGGTCTGGCATAGTGGCTGTGGATGCTCTGGGAGTGAGGGTCCAGCATCGCTTTGCCGTGGATAGAGAGGAGCTGAGGCTCAGAGCTGGCACTGGGTACGTACTGCGCCAAGCTCCCACACAGCGCCTCTGGTTGGTTCTCCAGGTCTTGGGTCGGGTAGCTCCCCACGATACTCACGCCCCAGGGCGTGAACGCGTACGGTTGCTGCGCGAGCTCGAAGGATAACCACAAAGACTCCATCTCTCGGACCGAAAACTGCGGCTTCACGTGGCGTAGCTTGGTGATGACCCACCACAACACGTCCATGGCCTTTCCTGGACGTGACTTGTCGATCGCGACCATCGAGGACTCCATTTCGGACGCGCTCTTGCCCTGGTAACTCAAGCTGGTGAGAAGATGCTGTGAGGGCTTCGAACCGGCTAAGCCAAACGCGCTGTAGTTCATCTTGTCCACGATCGCGTGGAGAACAGGCGTGTGAGCTGGGTCCTCGAGACGCGCATTCAAGAATTGGTCGTTGAGAACCACGCGGTCGTAAAAGAACAGCGTGCCGGCCTGGTTGTAGCCTTCACTGTCGCGTATATCCGCTGGATTTGTGAAGAGGATCTCGGCCGCGTCCAGTAGCAGCGGCTCTTTCAAGTCCGTGTGGTGGATCGCCAGCGGCTTGAGCCACGCGTTCTTGAACTGCTTGGCTTGCTTCTCCGTGAAAACGTTGGCATTTATCAGGTCGCTGCACACGTCGATGACCTCGAGGCGGTTATCTTGGCTCACGAGAAGCTGCTTGTTGGTCTCCGAGAGATCTTGTGGCAGGCAGTGGTAGACTTGGATGAGCTCGTGGTTGCCCAGACAGCGAAGCTCCTTGATAAGTGACAGCCCCATCGCTAGGTTCCGATTGTGGATGCTGATGAGAATGCCTTTGTCGTGCGATACTGAGTTGTCAAACTGATTGCTTCGCGTGATGAAAGACGCGTTGTGGATGGCTGCATTGGCAGGAAACAAGCTGACAGCAGGCAATACGGACGCCGTGGGCTGCGGTTCAGATCGCTTCTCGGCTCGCTTGCGATGGCGCCGCACTCGGTGCGTTCGCTTTGTTGTTTTTCTCTTCCGCTTGGCGACTCGTCCGAATAAATGCGAAGGCTCCCGAGAGCGCGTAGGCTGCTCGGGTAATGGTTGTGGCGACGTTAGCTTCAGCAGTTCACTCTGGGTCACAGCGTCTCCTAGGATGCCGCTCCAATTCGCAGCGTCGCTCGTAAGCTGCCTGCCGCTCGGCTTCGTCGAATCGTGAAGTTCTTCGTGCTCGTCTAGCGTGTCGTGGTCGTCATCTTCATCATCGTCTTCCTCATCTACTCCGTGTTCAAGTATCTTGTGCTGGGACGAGCTCAGCACCTTCACGCTTCGTTCTGTTTCCGGAGATTGGAAGGTAGTGATCTCAAGACCGAGGTGTCCGCGTTGTAACCTGAGCAGCACGCACGCACCAAACAGCGCGGCTACGCCGGCCAACACCACGGCTGCAACTCGCATAGGTCTCAGATGTCTGGGCTGCCTCCGTGGCGTCGCCTTGGGGAGCAGTGCCTCCGACAGCGACGCGTTGGTCTCCCACATCGCATCAGCGGATCCCCAGGGCCTGACAGGAAGGCAAGTTGCTTCAGCTTGCGGATGGCGCCGTGTGTAGCGTCGCAAAACCGCGCGTGGCGGTGGAGCTTCAGAGAGGTCGGCTCGCACGGTTCGAGTCGGATCAGTCGCGCCGAAAGGCGGCAAGTGCACGGTAACAGGCGCTCTATAAAAGGCATTTAAAGTAGCAGTTGAGCAGGCACGACAGGCACAACATCCCGAAAGCTGATTCTACTTATCCCACACAAACGCACACTGAGCGAGCGGCTCCAAAATCCCTGCCGCGATGGCTGCGTAGTGCAATCGTCGGCGAAAGAGCGCGTGCTGGAAGCTTCGGGGCAACGCCACCGAGCCAAAGTCGACCAAACACTCGCCAGGCAATTTGCTATTCGGCGGTCTCGGCTTGCGACCCGAGTGCGGCACGACGTGGGTCACTTTGGTGTTGAAGTAGACATTGCGGTCTGCGTTGTGATTGTCAGCGCCCTGCGTGAGCGGGTCTAGCAGCGCGGCGCCGTTGATGTAGAACAGCTTGGCCTCGGCTAAATCGTCCACAGGCACGTACTGCGCGATGCTGCCACACAGTGTGTTAGGGTGCTCGATCATGTCGTTGTTCGGATAGCTGTTCACGACGCTCACGCCCCACGGCGAGAACGCGTACGCTTCGTGGGCCAGCTCATACGCCAGCCAGAACGATTCCTTATCGCCGTGGCTGATCTCCGGATGCTTCACGCGTAGCTTCGTGATGATCCACCACAACACGTCCATGGCTTTACCGGCGCGCGTCTTGTCGATCACCACCATCGAGGAATCCATTTCGTGAGCCGTGTGGCCTCGGTACACAAAGCTGCTGAGTAGGTACTGCGACGGCTGGGCGCCTGTCAAGCCAAACGCTTCGTAGTCCAAGTTGTCCACGATGAACTGGAGGAGCGACTTGTTGTCGTGTTCTTTCCGAACTTTGCTCAAGAGATCGCCAGGATAGAGAACACGATCGTAGAAGAACATGGTGCCGCTGGCCTTGTAGCCTGGCGTGTGCCGCACGAGCTCCGGATTTAGCAGCACGATATCATCCGCGTCCACCAAGACAAGTTCCTGGAGATCGGTGTGGTGCACTGCCAGTGGCTTGACCCACCAGTTCTGGAACTGCTTCGCCTCTTTTTCATTCTTGAACACGCTGGCATGCAAGAGATCCGCACACACGTCGATGACTTCGACTCGTCGGTCTTGGCTCACAATCCGCTGCTGGTTTTCTGGTGTGAGCTCCTTGAAGCAGTGGTACACTTGGATGAGCTCATTGTTGCCAAGACACCGCAGCTCCTTGATCAATGACAGACCCATGGGGACAATGCCGTCGTACAGACACAGCAAGATGCCTTTCTCACGTCCCACCGACCCGTCAAAGTCGCTGCTGCGTGTGATGAAGCCGTCGTTGCGGAGCTTGGCGTGTTTTGGAAACAGTGTGACGGGTGGAAACCACGCTGGCACCTGCTTGCGCTTCACCACAGACGCCTTTGTTGCCAAATTGGCTTCACGAGACGCCTCCGGGACTTGCACGCGTACCTCCGCCAGCGTTGAAGAGAGAGAAGCTAGCACGACCACAACCGCTGCGAGCACAAACCTCATGGCTGCCAGCACGAAGTCAATCCAACCGAAGACTGAATGGAGGTGAGTGGGGAGTTGCCGCTGGCAGTGTGCGAGAGAGAGAGAGAGAGCGAGAGAGAGGGACGACGGAGCGGATATGCGAATGCATCGTCGCATGGATGAGGCTTGCGACAGGACGCTATTGGAAGCGTCCCATGCGTGCGTCTGTCAGATCGCATCCGCTCTTATCTTGTCAGCTAATAACGAAGGTCCACAAGGCTCGGACTCCGTCCAAGATTAGAATGGTTGCATTGTGCGCTGTTTAGTTTAGGCACTCATCTGCGGAGAAACTGCACTGGCATCGTGGGTGTCAGGTCCCAGGGGCTGCCTTCGATTGTGCGTTTACAAAAACTACGTTCAGGCGAAGCCAAAACTGCTGGTGATGCCTTTTTCATATGTCATTGTGGAGGTTGGCGCTTTTGGGGAGAGCAGTGTGATGGTTCTTCGAAGGGGTGGGCTTGGGTGGCGTTGATGGGAAGGCTATATCGTTCATTGCTGTGGACTCAGGGCTTCCACTGGAACTCGCACATGGCGAGGGGTCCCAACACCGGTACTGCAGACGACGCAGCGAGATAGTGCAGTCTTCGGCGGAAGAGCAGTCGCTGGAAGTCCCTGGGCAGCGGCGTGGAGCCCAGTCCCACGAGACACTCCTGTGGGAACGCATACACAGATCGCTGTGTCGTTGGGTCGATGAGCTGGCGAGGCGTCCGTGGCATCCGCGGCACAACGTGCGTGACATTCGCGTTGTACATGATGTTGGCCTTGGCACGAGAGTTCTCAACGCCGTGCGAAAGGGGATCGAGTAAGGCTTTGCCGTTCACATACAGGAGCTGGGCTGGTTCGGTGAGGGGGCTGGGAAGATACTGCGCAATACTGCCGCAGAGCGTACTCGGGTGATTCTTCATGTCCTTGGAGCCAGAGCTAGAGACCACGCTCACACCCCACGGTGAGAATGCGTACGATTGATGTGCGAGCTCAAACGCGAGCCAGAACGACTCCTTATCGCCCCACGAAAACTCGACGCTGTGCCGTAGCGAGGTTGAGAGCCACCACAACACATTCATGGCCTTGCCAGCGCGTGACTTGTCGATCGCGACCATGGACGAGTCCATTTCGTGGCACGTTTTGTCTTGGTACGCCATGCTCGCGAGTAGCTGGTCGGATGGCTGGACACCAGAGAGGCCGAACGCCGCGTAGTCGAAGTTGTCGATGATATACCGCAGTATCTGGCTGTATCCTCGCCCGTAGAGCTTCTTACTGAAGTAATTGCGCTCATCAATGACACGGTCGTAGAAGAACAGCGTGCCATTTTGCTGGTAGCCTTCACTTTCGCGGATAATCGCTGGGTTCTGAAGAAGGATATCGTCCGCGTCCAGTAGAATCGGCTCATTCAAGTCTGTGTGGTGCATCGCCAGCGGCTTAATCCACCAGTTTTTAAACTGCTCGGCTTGCTTTACCGTGAAGACCTTTGCGTTGATCAGGTCGCCGCACACGTCGATGACTTCCAAGCGGTTATCTTGGCTCACGAGAAGCTGCTTGTTGGTCTCCGAGAGATCGTGTGGCAGGCAGTGGTAGACTTGGATGAGCTCGTGGTTGCCCAGGCAGCGCAGCTCCTTGACCAGCGTCAGTCCGAGCGCAAGCGCTTTGTCGTGGAGACACAGCAGAATTCCTGTATCGCGGACAACAGTATGGTCAAAGCCTGGGCTTCGCGTGACGAACGCCTCGTTGTGTGTGGACGCGTTGGCGGGGAACAGCTCGACATTCGCGAACCACGGATCTTGTGTTGGAGCAGGCGTCGGCGCCGGCGTGTGGATTGGAGATATACTTGGAGTTGGCAATGCCAATGATGAGACTGCGTCGATGTAATTGTTGTACAACGCAAGCGCTGCTGCAGCGTCGACACTAAGTCTTGGCGTTGTTGGCGTGGGAGTCGGCCAAACCGTCCACGCAGGCGGTAGGGGCGTTGACACAACGGAAGGAAAGGTCTGCGCTGGCGTGGACTTCGGAGTCTCTGCTAGAAACGAAGTGGGCGCTTGTGCCAATGACAACACTGTTGGAGAATGCGCAGGAGTGAGCGCAGGTGTAGACGGCGTAGTCGTTGCCGCTGGAGTAAGAGACGGCGTAGGCGGCATCGTCGTTGGCGATGCAGCTGGTGGTGGCGCAGACTGCGTCGTCGTTGGCGTGGGCGTCGTGAGGATCGATTGCATGTGCTTCGTTGCCTCCGCTAACGTGCTCCGTGCTTGTCGTACCAGCTCTCTCTCTAGAGCCTCTTTCGCAGACGACGCGGTGCGGGTCTCCTCTTGATTCGCAGACACAGCCATCGCTCGGGAGGGTCTCGCGTCCTGTGGTTCAGCTTCCTGTGGCTGGATCAGCATCTGCGGATGCACCGATTGCGTGGAGCGCTGGACGAGCACGATGTCTCCGTAGAACAGCGTGGTGGCCAGCAGCACCAGCACGACTATTACGACCAGCGCTTGCTGCGGTCGTCTTCGCTGTACGGCGGCCGCTGGAACCCCTGGGCTAGTGGCCATGATCCTGTGCTGTTCAGCGTCCTGTGCGCGGCAACTGAGCAAATGCACGAGGGCAATCGCTTGCCGACATCGCTGCCCATTGCGTGTGATGGGCGTTCTGGACAGTGGAGAGCTACAGTGCATTGCCGAGCTGCTGGCTTTTGACATGAGTCTCACATCCTGTCATACTTGCTTTAAACGGCTTGATGAGCATCATGTCACTATACTAAGTGCAGTTCAATAACCTGTATAAATGGATGGTGAGAAACATCGCCCGGCGCTGATCGTGAAAGCGCAATCGTTGAAGTCTCACGCTGTTGCCGGATGATGAACGCGCATGAGCTCAGCGTGGACACGGTGATAACGTTAGTCAAAGGAAGCGAAGAAACACCAACGAAGCGTACTGTATCATTGATACTGTGCAGTAGAGCACTCGGAAGTTCAGAGTCTCATACGATTCTGAATGTGCACTCGATTGAGATTGGTGTGGAGATACAGGTGTAGACCGTCGACTGGGCATGATAGCGAAGATGTGAGAATCAACTCGCGATCACACTCACACTGCTTCTTTCCGGAGTGCTTGCTGGGCTTATGATGAGCCGGGCTACAGAACATGGATGGAGTCCATGGGACTTCGGAGTGTCCCGGCTGATCGTGAGCTTTTCCCTTTGTCTATTTGATTAATATATGTTTGCTTGTAGTCTACTAAATTAATTTCGTGAAAGGCTTCCAATTTTGGCATTTCACGGCTTGTGGGGCTGGTATCTCGCGTCGTCTGCAGCACTAGGACCACTTGAGCTATTACCGGTAGCTATGAGCCCATAGAGATCGAGTCTACATCGTTGCCGTCAAAACTTCCGTGAGGATCGGACGCCTAGAGCATCGTGATGGACCTGTGACTTATGGCGACAGCTCCATCAAGTTTGCGCTCGAGTCCATCGTCCCCCCGATCTTCCCACGCATTCTGCTCTTGATTGGCTGCGAAGAGCAGACAGCGTTCGTGCTGAAAGGTTACGTGAGACGCTGCAGAAGGCTCCTATCGACTTTCAAATAGCCCAACAGATCATCACGGTAGCGAAGTTCGGCGTGTCACGCTTCCAGCAACGGACCCCAGCTCTGATCGCTATCTTTGGCGTCCTTTCATTCGCAACACACATCACAATCCATCTCTGTCTCCATGTATGGAATCTCCTGATCGCAGATCGCTCATGGTTACTTGCCGTGAAAGGCGACCCGAGCACAGCCTATGATAAGGCGGTCATCCCCACGCCCCATTCAGTCTTCGACTTGGGTTGGACGATGCAAATCGCGGGCTTCCGCAGCGCAGCCACAACCACCGACATGCTGCCTACATGCCTGCGATACGAAGACTCCAATGCGCAATCACGATGGTCAAGGATCGTGGTGCCCCGCGACCGTCGGTCCGTGAGGCCACACTGGTGGCTACAGATTGCGGTCGCGATGGTCGCGCTAGTCTCTCTCTCCGCAACGCTAGTGGCGATGGCTTTGCTGCTTCCCGAGCAGTCCAGCGCGATCTCACTGGCACAGACTGGCGCGGCCGAGCGCCTCGAGACGTTGAGCACTGAGGAAGAAAGTTTGCCAGAGACATTGATCACTCAGGAAGAAAATCTACCGGAGACGTTGAGCACTGAGGAAGAGAGCGCGCTGAAGACGTTGATCAGTGAAGAAGAACGTCTGATGGAGGCGTTGATCACTGAGGAAGAGAGTCCGCCGGAGACCGTGTTACCCAAGCCGCACCCTTCGAAGAACTGGTTTCCGCCCGTGGCACTGTTCCCGAAACACGCCAAGCTCCACAACGAGTTGTTTATCTCGCGTGGAAGCAGCTTTGACCACACGGTGGGTCGCGAGAAAGGCATCATCCTCCGCCTCAACAACCACATCTTTCCCATGGGACTGTCGCTTATCAAGGAGCTGCGCTGCCTCGGCAACGACGAGTTGATCCAAGTCTACCACTGCCTTCCAGACGAGCTCTCCCTGGCCAACCAGCGGCGCATACTGAGACTGGATCGGCGCGTTGAGATCATCGACGTGTGCTTCGAAGTGCTGTCCCAGCGAGTGCTCACGCTCGATGATGTCAAGATGTTCCAGAACTCGTGGATCAAGCCGCTGGCCGTGTACCACACAGATCTGAAAGAGGTGATCTTGTTGGACGCGGACGATTTGCTGCTACAGGATTCAGCGCGTGTGCGGCACACGCCAGGGTACCAGGCCAACAGCACCATGTTCTTTTACGATCGAGTCACGGGAGCTGGCACAGTTCTCAGTAAAGTTCGGAAAGAATACGACAACAAGCCGATTCTCCAGTTCATCGTGGACAACTTTGACTACGAAGCGTTTGGCTTGACAGGCGCCCAGCCGTCGCAACAGTTACTCGACAGCTTTGTGTATCGTGGCCAAACAGCCCACGAAATGCACTCATCTATGGTAGCGATTGACAAGACGCGAGCCGGCAAAGCAATGGACGTGCTGTGGTGGATCATCACGCAGCTACGCGTGAAGCATCCCGAGTACAGCAACAGCGACAAGGAGTCGTTCTGGCTGGCGTATGAGCTGGCCCACGAGTTGTACGCGTTCTCGCCGTGGGGCGTGAGCGCCGTATCCAGCGCGACGAACAGGGATATGACGACCCACCCTGACACCCTCTGCGGCAGCCTTGCGCAGTACTTGCCTGCCAACGACAGTACCCTTCCAGAACTCCTATACGTCCATGGCGGAGCGCTTGTGGATCCGCTCACACAAGGCGTCGACAATCGCGCTGCTCCTCGGCACATGCTCTTCAACACCAACGCGTCTCACGTGGTGCCTCGCCTTGCCCGCACAAAAAGGAACACGCCCACGAAGCAATCATTCCCAGGCGAGTGTCTTGTCAGCTTGGGCTCCACGCCATTGCCTGCTGACTTCCAGCGGCTTGTGCTTCGTCGGCGACTGCATTTCCTGGCCGGTGCATCGGACTTCTTGGCACCACTCGCCTGGTGCGACTTCGAATGGGAACACTAACAACTTCAATGAGACGATCCTTTTTGAGATCCTCTTCTACCAAATCTTGCTGTCTGGGGGCGAGTGCCAGCACAGCACTTGAGATGGAGTAGCCCATATCTATGATACCAATCAATCAGGATCGGAGTCCAAATTTCGCGGACTATCTGCAGCTAACCCTGGTAATCTAGCGATGAACAACCCTCGGGTGTTTCCAGAAACGGGTGACACTCGCTATCGTAGACAACGTTTCGGAAGCCTCGCCAAATCGGTTTTTCACTCGCACAATCCCATCTCCCCTTTCTCT
>JAADXI010000091.1:0-44617 GCA_023337615.1 Pythium brachiatum | reverse complement strand
GTTCGAGGGTGCCGGTTCGTTCGAGGGTGTGACGGTGGAGACTGTGGCTGCTGTGGCATCGTTGTGTCCTTTAGCTGATGTGGCTGCGTCCGTGAGTGAGAATGGTGCCGCTGCGACGGATTCTCGGAGCGCGTCGTTCGAGACGTTGCTGAAATCGACAGGGTCATTTGAAGTCGTGACGTCCTTGGGTGCTGTTGTCGGAGCCGTTCCATCTGACGGCTCATTGAATGATGACGAATTCGACAAGATGCTGGACAGTGCAGCTCCGACAAGCGGTGGAATGAGCGTGGATGACAGTGAAGACTTTGACTTCGACAAGGCACTCGAGGAATCACGGACAGGCAGCGGCTCAAGCGTCAAGTCGCGAAAGAGCATCCTGGACTCGGACTTTGGCGACTACGAGAACATCTCGGTGTCGGACGTCGCAAAAGAAGTCGACGATATCATCGGCGGTCCGGGCAGCGCGGACACGGACGCCGAGAAGGCATTTACATTTACATTGGAAGACGTGGACCGCGAGCTGGACTCGACGTTCCAGTGAGTAGCAGCATTGTAGAAATAGAGAAAGGCCGCGCCTTGTTGCTCGCTGGGGGCGTTGGCTTTTTGTGGGGACGCACTACTGTAGTTTATTAGACGCTATCGACGGACTGGTACAAACTACTGCTCGTGTTACCTGCAGTGGTTGGCGTTGATCGCGTCGCATTCGTCAGCGTAGATCCGTACGAGCGCTGCACAGCCTACAACCACGAAAGAGCGAGAAAGGCGTCCGTTAGCAACGTATAAGTGAGACCATGGATCAATAATCAATGGTGAGGGCCTCCATACCTGGAACTGGTAGCCCGTGAGCGAGCCCGAGCCGACGCTGTGGGTGTCGTCCTGGTACGCGCTGTGGCTGCTGTTGTTGCGGCCGCGCTGTCCATAGTGCGGCGGCAGTCCGCCGTTGGCCGGCGTGGTGTTCTGGTTCAGACCGGCGGGTGTCTGCGTGGCGGGCGAGAGCGCAGGCGCTTGCTGCTTGCGCGTGACGAGCAGCAGCACGGCGCACGGCACGAACTCGGTGAAAAAGTGCATGGCGAACTCGAAGGCGATGTGGTGGACGCCCACGGGGCTGCGGTACTGCGTCTCCTCGGACGGCACGACGCCCACGCCCAGGCCGATGAGGTACGCGGCCTTGGCCACGAACAGCACGCTCAGCAGCACGCACACGGCCATGATCTGCATCATGAGTGAGTTAGCACGCCATGTAATTAGCCTAGTCTAGCCCCAGCTCAGTGAGAAAGGACGTACCCGATGGAGCACGATCTGGCGCGGCGAGCGGCGGTGGACGGCGGCGTTCTGGCCGTTGGCGGGCAGGTCGAAGAAGAACTCTTCGTCGGGTCCTTGGTTGCGGAAGAACTGCGCGAGCCGCACGCTGTAGTAGAGGATGCCCGCGAAGCCGAGCAGGTACACGGCGCCCAGCATCACGTCGCAGGCGCGCCAGAATGCACCTGAGGTGCCCGTGGCCAGCAGCAGCACGGCGAACACGATGTAGAGCAGCACGTTGAAGGCGAAGAACACGCGGCGGGGCCACGGGTGGAACTTGCCCCAGCACGCGTAGCAGAGCTGCGCCCAGAAGAGCAGCACGAGCCCGTACATGGACACGAAGAGCAGCGCCGGCAGCCAGAGGAACATGGACAGCAGCCGCGAGTAGAGCGATGCGGCGGGCGAGGTCTCCAGTGCGCGCAGCGTCGTGATCTCCACCACCAAAGCGACCACGCGGATCGAGGACGCGGCGAACAGCAGCGTGAAGAAGCGCTGGCGCATTTCAGCACCGGTAGAAAGTGCAGCACCCGACTCGTTGTCCAGCAGCGCAGTGGAGGAGGACGGTTGCGCGTGGGAGGCGGCAGCGGAGGAGGAGAACGGCGCGCCGTAGTGCTTGGGCGTGGCGTAGCTGTGCTTGTTGCCGTTGCCGTTGTGGGTAGCGGTGGCGTGGGAGGAGGACGCGGGGGCGTTGGAGGAGGAGCCGGCGGAGCGGTGGCGGCCGTAGCGCAGCGCGTGGAGCTCACGGCCGGAGAGGATACTGAGCAGCAGGAAGACGGCGACGGTGGCGACGAGCGCGACGCGGTTGAGAGGCGAGAGCTCCATGAAGCCGGAGGTGGCGTACACGCTGTCGGGCTCAGTCGACAGCGGAGGAGAGGAGGAGGAGGAGGAGAGCGGAGCGGAGAGGACGCTGGAGGAGCGGATGCAGAGACAGAGGAGCATCATCCACACGGAGGAGGACGATGAGCCCATGGTTGCCATGGCTGGATTTGGATCCAGGAGCTCAATTGGGTCTGTTGGAGCGACGTCGTGATCGGTTTCCAGCGTCTGAAGTCTGAAGTCCACTTGACGGGTCGGGTTTAAACGTGTAACACGGGCCGGGCTCCAACCGGTCAACTCGTGAGTAATGGTCAAGTGCGTGTTTCACCCAATGATGGGTCTATCTTTGGGTGATTGGGTGATTGGGTTGATTGCATACATAGATCCGATCTCCAGGGTCACCAGCGCCGCTTCAATTCAACCGCCGCGTTTTCCATCCAAAATCCACGCGAATATGCAGTCGACGGAGACGTCGCCGCTGCTTCCGAAGACCTCGGTGAGTCCCCCGCGCAACGGCAGCCAGTTCAGCAGCTCCTCATGGACGCAGCAGAAGCCGCTGAGTCCGACGCTGCGTCGCCGCGCGTCCAGAACGTCCTCTAGCCAACGCAAGCTCACGGCGCAGACCACGGACGACGATGATAGTAACTTTGAAGCGGAAGAAGACGAGTACGCCGACGACATAGCTACACGCGCGGCGCTGGGCGGCGCGTCACTGCACTCGCACCACAACCGCACGCGGCGCGCGCCCCACGCGGTGCAGCAGCCGTCCGCATTGAGCTACAGCAGCGACAGCTCCCTGGCATTAGGCGTGGCCACGCGCAAACCACGGTGGTCGGGCTTCCGGTCCAAAGCCGCGACGCTGGCGGTGGCCATGGACGAGAAGAACGCACTGGCGCCACGGAAGAAGACGCGCCGCAACCGCTTCCGCGTGCTGCAGGACGCGGAGGAGAGCGAAGCGGCGGTGCGGCGCGGTCCGCCCACGGACGTGCAGGTGAATGCAGAGAACAGTATGGCGCGCGTGGCTGCGTACTGTACGTGTGAAGCTATTGGGGTGTTTAAGTTGCTCAAGTGGCTCGATAGAGCTGTGAAAGACCCGCGCCAGCATCTCGTGGGCTGGACCCACAAGATGTACATGGGCGTTGTCCACGCGACCTACGACCCCACAGAAGGCAGGGCGCTTTCGGCTATCGGCGAGCACGACGAGCACGCCGAGCGCGCTGCCAAGCTGCGGCGTAAAGACGCCTTCTACTTTGCGTACGTGTGTGTTGCTGTCAATCTTGCTTTGATGTTGATGGGATCTGACTGATTGATGGATGCAATAGCACGGGCTGCTGTGTGTTCTGGGGCATGACGCGCGAGGAGGAGGCGAGCCACATCCAGTCGCTGGTCGCGTTCTCCACGGGCCGCGTGGCTGAGATCGAGGCGGAGGACATGGAGTTTACGTACGGCGACGCGAGCCGCGTGGCCAACGACGCGATCGTGCTGAGCACGGCCAAGGTCGAAGAGAAGCTCGCGATCTCATTCGCTATGTCGCAGTCGGCCAAGCTCGATGTGTTTGAGGAGCGCGTGGAGGACCGGATACGCAACACCAAGCACATCCCGTCCAACCTCGCGACCACGGGCTCGATCCAGTACTCGCAGACCGACATCTCCAAGCTCATCGGCCAGTTGTTCATTGAACTGGCCGATGTGAATCTGCACTCGGACATTCTGGACGAACCCGACTTTCTGTGGGAGGACGACGAGTACGAGCCGCTGTACAAGAAGATGATCAAGTATCTGGACGTGAACAACCGCGTCAAGATCCTCAACAAGCGCCTCGACATCCTGCGCGAACTGTACGTGGACCACGAGTTGCTGATGGGATGGAGCTGGCGAGGGGACTGATTGGTTGTACTTTCTAGCGTGGAGGTGTTGAACCAGGAGCTGACGCAGCAGCACGGCACCAAGCTCGAGTGGATCATCATCTGGCTGCTCGTGGTCGAGGTCGTCATCTCCATCGGCTGGAACATCATCGTCAAGGACCTGCTGGGCTTTTTCAACCGCCCCAAGTAGCCTGCGTAGCCTGCCTAACTCTCTCTCTACTGCGTCGTCGGATTGCATGTTAAAACAGTCAAAATACATTTTTGGTAGGTAAGGAATGACGCCGCGCGCGGTCTGTAGTGCGGCGTGTCAGTACTTTCTCTCTAATCGAAAAACTTGGACGCGAAGGTCAGAAACGCCGTGTGGCCGCGGATCTCCAGGTCTTTGCGCGCCACCAGCGTGTCGCCCGAGAACTTGGCATTCATTTTGCGCTTCTTGTAGGTCAGCGCCGCCGTCGCGTCCTCCGCGCTATCGTCGGCCGTTGACTCGTTGCTGTCGCCCGCCGCTGTCTTGCTCGGTGAGTCCGTCGCCGTGGAGGAAGCGGACGACGACGGCGCGCCAAAGCCAAAGTCGGGCGTCGGCAGCTCCACCTTGCGCGAGCTGATGGGCATGAGCCGCGTCTCGATCGTGCGGATCTCTGCAGGTGCCATCAATCAATCAAAATCAACCACGTTAGTCCACCATCCTCAAAATCGATCGTCTGATGCAAGTGAACGCACTCTCATAGCCGGCTTCGCGCAGCGCGTCGCAGGTCTTGGAGACCTGCTCGATACACGGCGAGTAGGACGCGAAGTGGCCGCCCTGCTTGAGCATTTTGGTGGCGTGGTCGATGGCCTTCCACGGACACGGTAGGTCCAGGAACACCAAGTCAATCGTGCCGGCCAGCTCCTCCGGGAACCCGTCACCGTACGCGTCACGGCAGTCGACCGTGATCACGTCGCTGAGCCCGTTGCGCTTGAACTCCTCCCGCGCGACCTCGGCGCGGTGCGGGTTGAACTCGAACGTGAACACGTGGCCGTGGGGCGCGACCGTGCGCGCAAACGAGGTCGTTAAGGCGCCGCTGCCCGTGCCGCTCTCCACGACGCGGTGGCCCGAGCGCAGCGCGGCGCTGAACTGGATGGCGGACGCGTCGAGCGAGTACACGATCTGCGTGCGGTGGCGCAGCGCGCGGCTCCAGAGCTCGGGTGTGGGCGCCAGCAGCAGCATGTAGCCGATGCGGCCGTGCTTGCTGCTGGACACGATCTTGGCGCCGAAGCGCTGGCCGATCATGTCGTCATGGCGGAAGTCACCGTGGCGGTTGTAGAACACTTCGCCGCGCTTGGCGTAGCAGTAGGTGAGTGCCGCGTGGTTCTCGTACAGAATCACCAGCGAGCCCTCAGCGATGACCTCGGGACTGCTCCACATGCCGTTGGGGATCAACGCATCCGACGCAGCAGCAGCAACAGACGCAGCAGCAGTAGACGCAGTAGTATGAGCAGACGCAGTAGGAGCAGAGGCCGCTGGGGAGACAGCGGCAGCAGCAACGGTGGTGGCCATGGTGGCGCGGGGGCTGATTGGGATGGTGGTCTTTCTTGTCCGGCGTGACCGAATGGATGCAGCGAATAGCTCAAAACCTGTATGATACAATCAAACTGTATTTGTAAATATTAGACGAGATATAGTGAGTGATGGTGACCTGTGAGAATGGATTCTTGAAGAACGAGTAGGAGGAATATGATTGGAGGATATGCTTGACTAGAGTCCATTTGATTGGCTGATGTTTAAGCTTATGATGATGTGATTGGCTGAAATGGGAAGGAGGAAGATTGACGAGGAGCTCTTCCACTGCGAGCTTCAACATGACTGAGGGAGAAGGATTATCGCGACCGCTGACAACTTCACTGAAAGACGACCAAGAGATGAACGCACTGATGTTGATAAAGACGCTGAAGCTTCTGTCTGCCATTTAACGTGGTGGGGTTTCCACTGCTGCTCACTCCCACTGACGGACTGCTATCCACTTCGAAGTACACTACTAATCTGCTTCTCTGCTACTATACACGCCTGGGCTGGACTGGCCTGCCGCCCTCGTCACACGCCCTTCTGGCTGCTGCCAGCGCCTTCACTCGCTGGTCTCCTCTGAGCTGTCGTAGTTGGGGTCGTGGCGATCCATCGCCACCACGACGCCCTCCGCACTCGCCTCGAGTCCGCCCCAGTTGTGGGCACCCGCACCGCCTACCATCAATCAACCAGCCGCCCAAACATTAATCACTCCCTCCCTCCTTTCATCAATCAACCGCTGGATTATATACCTTTCTTGGCGCTGGCCACGTCCGAGCCGGCCTTGCCGCGCGAGTGGCGGTCCTTGTGGTCGTTCTTCTTGTTGGACAACTCGCGGCTGTGCGGCATACTGGTGTTGGCTCTCTGGTCAGTGTCTTGCGGGTTCCTTGGGCTGCGAGGTTTGTTGCGGAATGAACTCGTTCCTCGTGGGCAGCGCAACATCACTCGTCTCCACCACAAAGATCAATCACTCGCGTGCTCTTTGCTCACCGCGTTGCTTGTCTGTGTGGCCCATGACATCCCTCCTCTGCTCCTTATATCACAGACACCGTCCCACCATCCGCAGACGAGGTGTCGGTCTATCGTTGGGTGTTTGGGTGGATCCCTCTTCTTAAGTGCGGGTATCTTACGAAGTACGTACTTAACCACCAACATGGCTACATTTTATCTCAGCATTCGTTTTCAGAACCCAAAGCGTCTCGGCGTGCGCAGCGGCGTCTTCGCGTTCTTCATCACTGGATCCAGCCGCCCAGGCGTCGCCACCGCCATCCGCTGCCGCTTCGCACTCGCTGAGCCACTGGTCATATCCTCACTGTCGCTCTTGCTCTTAGCCAGCGCACTCGACATCTCCTGCTCCATGAGCTTGGCGCCGGCCTGCTCTTTCTGCCGCTTGAGCAGCCGCGACTTGTACGACTCCTTCACACTGAAGAACATGGGCCCCAGCTCCGCCAGCCACTCGCCCTCCACCGCCGTCGCGCACTGCATGTACTCCTTGGTCGTGTAGATCAGCTCGTGGTACACCACAAAGTCAGGCGTGTACCCCAGTCCGAACAGCGCCGCGCTCGGGTGCAGGTTACACGGCATGCCCGTGAGCATGTTCACGTACTCGCCGATGCCCTTGATCTGCGCCGAGTTGTAGAAGTACGCCGAGCAAATGGCCTTGCGCACCACGTCCCACGTGCCGCCGCATGACACCATGCGCACTTTCTGCTGCTTCATGATATCCACGAGCTGCTCGCGCACTTCACGGGCCTTCTTGAGGCCCTTGGCGTGGATAAAGTGGTCGGAACACCACTGGCTCGAGTAGTTGTTCATCTTCCACTGGTTGTATACGTTCAGCAGCGTCAGGTGGTCGCTCTCCGGCACGAAAAACTTCTCTCGGCTCGCGTCACTCTCTTCCTCGCGGTCTTTCGGGCGGAAGAACACGCTGGGCACGGACAGCATCGATACAATGATCAACACTTCAGCTGAACACCCGAGCTGCTCGCTGAACAACAGCATCTTGGCCAGCGGCGGATCCAGTGGGAACACGACCATCTTCTTGCCGATCTCCGTCAGCTCACCCGTGTTGTCCAGCGCGCCAAGTACCCAGAGCTGGTACATCGAGTTGATGATATTGTCCTGCGGTGGCGGGTCCATGAAGTCGAACTCGAGCAGGTTCTTCACTCCAAGGGACTTGAGCAACAGCACGACGGCACCCAAATTTGTACGCTGGATCTCCGGGACCTGGGCCTCCAGCATTTCGTGGACGTACTGGCGCTCTGTGTACAGTCGGTAGCTGAAACCTGGACCCGTTCGACCGGCTCGGCCAGCACGCTGGTTAGCATTCTGTTGACTGATGGGGCTGATCTGCAGCGCGTCCATGCCGATCTTGGGGTTGTACACCTTGACTTTACAATACCCCGTGTCGATCACATACTTGATACCGTCGACAGTCAGCGACGTCTCAGCGATGTTGGTCGACACGATGCACTTGCGCACGTCCGACGCATCGAAAATCTTGGCCTGCAGATCCGCGGGAAGCTGCGAGTACATGGGCAGCACCATGAGAGGAGGCGCGCCGTCGATCTGGCCCATTCGCTCTGCTAAAACGTAGCACGTCGCCTCGATATCCTCTTGACCAGTCATGAAGATCAACACGTCGCCCGGTGGATGCGACAAGTGGATCTGGATCATTTGCTTCACAGCCGCGTCCACGTAATCTTCCGCAGGCGACTTGGCGTAGTACGTCTCGACGTGGAACGTTCGTCCGGGGATCGTAAACATGGGCACAGAGCCGAAGAAGCTCGCGAACTTGTCGGCGTCGAGCGTCGCCGAGGTCACGATGAGCTTGAAGTCGCTGCGGCGCTGCACAACCTTGCGTAGAATACCAAACAACACATCTGTGTTGAGTGCGCGCTCGTGGGCTTCGTCCATGATCACGACCGAGTACGAATCCAAGTCCGCTTCACGCAGCGACTCGCGCAGCAACACACCTTCGGTCATGTACTTGACCACGGTCTTGTCGGACGTCAAATCCTCGAAACGGATCGCGTAGCCGACTTCTTCCCCGAGCGTCACGTCCATTTCTTCACTCACACGCGCGGCCACGGACATGGCGGCGACACGACGCGGCTGCGTGCAGCCGATCATGCCGTACTGCGAGTAGCCTTCCTCGTGGAGATACTGCGTGAGCTGTGTGGTCTTGCCGGATCCCGTCTCACCCACGATCACGACGATCTGGTTCTCTCGAATCACTTGCAGCAGCTCCTCGCGACACTGGTAGATGGGCAGGAAGCGGCGCTGCTCCTGGATCGTGCGCGTCTTGGCGAACTCGCTCACGGCCTTGGACTTCTTCAAGTGCGTCGAGAACTGGTTGTCGGCCTTGTAGTCCACGTCTCCGCTCTCCTCCAGCCGCTTCCGCTCGGCCTCGTCGGCGTCTTCATTCTCGCCACCGGCTTCCTGCGCCTTGACGCCGATCGCATCTCCCATCTTCGATCCACCTAACTCCCAGAAGCGCTTACGCATTTTGGATCGCTCTCGCTGCTCTCTCACCTGACGCAGCAGCTCGCTGCCCTTGCGCGCACACACCGCCAGGTCGGACGTCGGGTCTTTGACCGTCGACACCACCTCGATCTGCGTCGTGAACGCCACGCGGCCGTCCAGAAACGGCGGCTTGGTGTTGTGGACCATGATCTGCACGCGCGCGTCCAGCTCATCATCAAACTCGGTCTCCACTCGGGTCTTGGCCACCACGCCACTCGTGAGCAACCGGTTGTTCTCCCACGCCTCCTGGTCCGCATTCAGCGCCGACGCGCGTGCCGACATCCCACGCAGCTTGTTCTCTCCGCGCGCGCGCGTCTTGGCCAGTCGCTCCTCCATCTCCTGGAACTTCTGCTTGTTGCCTAAGAACACGTGCTCGCCGTGGGCTTCGTACGTCGTACCGCCGCCACCTTCGTCGTTCAGATAGAACTCGCGGTCAAACTCCTCCTCCACTTGGTCGTCGTACTGCTTCTTCGGTCCGTTGTCTCGTCGCGACGTATTACGCCAGCGTCCGTCCTCCATCGTGGGTGGCTCGTACCTGATCTCTGTGTTGCTGCCGTAATGCGAGCGTCGTGAGCTGCTGCGGTCTCCCGCGGGGCCACGCACCAGCGGACTGGGCGTCGGGTCCTCCCACTCGCCACTGCGGCGGCGTGAGCTAGAGCTGTCCGTGCGTGGCGTGGATCTGCTACCCCCCGTCGCCGTGCGTGGCGTGGACCGCGCATGGGGATCCGCTACACTGCGTAGCTCCTCCGGCTCGTCCCACTCGCTCGCGTCCAGCGCGCGCGTGCGCTCCGACCGCGCCGTCAGCGTGCTGCGTGTGGACGCCACAGAGCCCTCGCGCTCGCGGCGTTTGGCTTCCGCCAGGCGGTCGAGGCCCAGCGCCGAGCGACTGCTGCTGTTGCTGTCACGGTTGCCTCCGTCGCTGCGGCGCTGCGAGCGGAACAGATCTGCCGCGCGGTCGCGAGACGAAGACGAGGAAGAAGAAGAGGAAGAGGAGTACGCGTCGCGTGTGTCTCTGCTGCTGCGGCGGTCGTCGTCGCGACGGCGAGAGCTCTCTCGGCTGCGGCTGCGACTGCGACTGCGGCGGCGTCTGGCTGGCGGACTGGGGCTGCGACGGCGCGTTCGAGAGCGCGAGCGCGTGGCTTTCTCGCTGCTGATGCCTCCGTCTCTGTCTTTGGATCTATCTGCGTCTCTGCTTCTGCTGCGTTCGCGGCGCTTCATCACGTGGAGACCGCCGCCGCGCTCCATCTTGCGCGTTGAGAGTTTCCTTGGCGATGGAGTCCACCGGACACAATACCGATGCTCTTATACGGAGAGGTAAGCGTTACCCATGGTAACCCAAATACCTCTCGCTACAAGAACAACATGTGGATATTAACACAAACCAGTGTATTTCCGACCCCACTCAGTCAATGCGTGTTGTTTCGAGATAAACGCCGAACCATGGAGCTGGCGAACCAGCGGCGCACGCTCATGCATCGCTTGCTATCCGGCCACAGCGACGACCAGGACGACCACGGTGGAAGAAACCACAGCGGAGATGATGCGCGAGACGCAGAGCCGTCGAACGCGATCCCTAGCAGCGTTCACGGGCGTCAATCGCCGCCGCAATCGACCACACCATCGCCAGCCGCTTCCGTAATTAACGCTGTAGATACTACGCCTGCTGCCAGTGCGAACGCCACACCCACAGCGCCTGCGCGTGGACGTCCGCGCATGCACGGCACAGGCCGCAAGGCCAACCAGTCGCTGCGCAAGCCCGTGACCTACGCCCACAAACTGTCGGTCATCAACTTCTACGACGCGCACGAGCGCGACATCAACGCGACCGTGAAAGAGTTCTACTCGCATCTCGCGCCGGCAGCTGTGGCGTCGCGCAAGCGGCAGATCTACAAGTGGGTGAAGGAGCGCGCAGCCATTGAGGAGATGTGTTTCAAGCAGGCCACGGCCGGCCAGAGCCGACGGAGAGAGAAGGGCACGGCCACGACGCTGGGCACGCAGGGCGAGGCCGAGCTCGTGCTGTGGATCCAGGCCATCCAGCGAGCAGGCAAGGACGCCGGCGTGGGCGAGGTGTCCACACAGACGGTGAAGAGCAAGGCTATGGAGATCGCGGCCAAGTACGGCGTGCCCGCCGGCAGCTTCCAGGCCACGTGGTCGTGGCAGCAGGGCTTTCTCAAGCGCCACCAGGACGCCATCACGCGGTTTTGACAGTATTAATATATATTATATTGGATCCCCCCACTGTTCCTCTATTGCGTGAGGAACTCGTCCTTGAGCACCCACTTGCGGCCGCGGCACATGGCCATGTCGCGCAGCAGATTGCGGAACACGAGCTTGTCCTTGGGCGACACGACGGCGCCGAACGCCTCCAGCAGCTCCTCGGTCGTCACGCCCAGCGACGACGACGGTCTCCGCGCGTTGGTCGAGTTGGGCGCGCTGCGCAGCAGCAGGAACGCGTGTAGCTGCTTGGCGATCTCCTCGGCTTTCATGTGGCCTGTGCTGGACAGTTGCGGCCGTCCGACTGCCGGATCCGCCGCGCGGCCTCGTCGTGAGTTTCTCGCTGCAGGTGCACTACTACTCGAAACGCTGCTGCTGCTGGAGATGCCGTTCTTGCGGTCCTTGATCCGCGCCAGCATATCACGCGAGGAGCTCGTGGCCTGCGCGAACGGATTGGTCGACGCACGCGGAGCTGCTACGGCGCCTCGGCTTGGAGCCGCGTGGTTGTTGACTACGCCTGCTCCCGGTCGACCTCTTGCCACGCGGTTGCCAAAGCGGTTCTGGCCAGGACCGCCAGCGGCTGACGATCGCTGACTCGGATCACCCGCCGCACCACTGCGGCCCGTCCATGTTGGCGTAAACAGCGACACGCGCTGCTGACGCACGAGCGCACACGACGCCCGCAACGCGCTGAGTGCCGACTCGGCAATCTTCGTTGACTCGAGTTCGATCAGATCGGCTTCTTGGTTCTGCACGCCGTCCGACTCGACCGCATCGTGGTTGAACACGCCCTTGATCTGGTCGCCCAAAAAGAGCTGCCGCAGGATCGCGTCGTTGTCGCTGCCGCCGTTTGCGCCGCCCGATGGAGACGACGCTGCCTCTTCAGTCTCATCTTCTTCAGCAGAATCAACCACTGTGTGACCCACTTCGACATCCTCATCTTCGTCGATTTCGCCCTCCTCACTCACTTTCTCTGCCGGATTCTCCACGTTTCCCTCGAGAAACAGCTCCGTCGTCTCCACGCTGCCGCCGTTGCTTGCGGCGTTCTGGTCGCCCAAGATGAACAGATCACGCAGCGAGTGCTTGTTGAAACAGCGCTTGCGCTTGGCGTCACTCAGCACCTTGTTGGTCAGATACTGCTTGAAAATCTGGCGGTGGTAAATCTTTTCTTCGATGGTGCCGCTCGTGATCAGTCGGTAGATCGTCACTTGCTTAGTTTGTCCTAGTCGCCACGAGCGTTCTCGGGCCTGCAGGTCCGTCGACGGATTCCAGTCCGGATCAAAGATCACGACGCGGTCAGCGCCTGTGAGGTTCACGCCGATGCCACCCGCACGCGTCGTCAACAGGAAGATGAAGATCTTGCTGCCGTCTTGGTTGAACGCATCCAGCAGCGACTGTCGCTCTTTCACACTCGTGGTCCCATCCAATCGGCAGTAGATGTACCCCATGCTTGCCATGTAGCTCTCCAGAATATCCAGCATCTTGCGCGTCTGAGTGAATAGCAGCACACGATGGCCTTGTTGCTTCCACATCGTCAGGATCTTCTGCAGCACGACCATCTTGCCGCTGCCTTCTGGATCGCCGTAGTCCACACCTGGCGGTCGCTTCGCGTACCTCTCGAGGTCGGATCCGTACCGGTCTTCGCCCCACGCGCCTCTCCCTGCTCTGGATTTACTGCTTTTGTTCGACTCCCCGACTGTCATCAACAGATCGGGATGGTTGCAGATGTGGCGGAGGATCGAGATCGCTCGGAATGGACGGATGTCTTGCTTCAGCACGGCCACGACTTCAGGCGAAGATAAGTACGATTCATAGGCTTCATACTGTCGGGACGTGAGGCTGCAGAAGATGATCTGCTCCATCTTCTCGGGCATCTTGGTGACGTGCTGGATCTCCTTCTTGGTGCGACGCAGCATGAACGGATTGATGATATCCTTCAGAGCCAGCGCGCACTTGTACGCCATCACGACCTGCATCTTGGACGCGTTTGCGTAGCCTCCTGTTCGAATCGGCAGCACGAACTCGTCTTCAAACGTGGGCAAAGTCCCCAGCTTCCCGGGGAACACAAAGTCAAACAACGACCACAGCTCCCGCAGGCGGTTCTGGATCGGTGTGCCCGTGAGGATGATACGATGGACAGTCTTGAGCTGCTTGCAGACGAGCGTGATTTCGGCGTCTGGGTTGCGAATGCGGTGGCCTTCGTCCAGCACGACGTAGTCCCACTCAAGGTCAATGAATAGCTCCTGGTACTGGCGCACGTTCTCGTAGGTGGAGATCACGATGCCTCCGTCTCCACGTCCGCGGATTCTGCAGCGTAGCTGGTCGCCGTCCAGCTCGTCTTCGTTGGCAAGCGTCGACAACTCCATCACCTCGTCGATGAGCTGAGAGTAGCTGCGCCCGGCTCGCGTCCCGCCAGTTCCTGACGCGTGGAGAAGCACGATTCGAAGCCACGGGTACCACCGATGGAACTCTCTTACCCACTGCAGCAACACACTCGCTGGACACAGCAGCAGCACCGTCCGCACGCGCTTGGCATCGTACATCGCGCCCAGAAACGTCGCGATCTGGACCGTCTTGCCCAGTCCCATCTCGTCTCCTAGTATCCCACCCGTGTTGCGCTCGTGGAGATGGTGAAGCCAGTCGAGACACTCTTTCTGGTGCGGATACAGGTGCTCGTACATGTACGTGGGCACGCTCAGCCCCGAGTCCGTCACCATCACGTCGCTGGGGCTGTAGAACACGGGCTTGGACGGGAGCTCCGCTGCGTTGCCCTCGTCGTCGTTGAAGCCACCGTCGTCCAGCTCCTCGTCCTCCAACTCCTCGTCCTCTTCCACTGGCTTGGGATTGTTGTAGAACGTCACGCGGCCGTCGCGCACACTGCTCTCGATGCTGCGCTGCAGCTCCGCCAGCCGCGTCTCGAACGTCGCCGCGCAGCCGTCGTCCACCCAGTTCTGCTTCTCGCGACCGCGCTTGTCCGTCTTGAACTTGTGCGTCTCCTCCACCTCCTCCATCTCCTCCTTCTCCTCCACCTCCATCTTCTCTTCCTCCTCTTCCTCCTCCTCCACACGCCGCTTGCGTGCGGCTGCCGCTGGGGGACTCGCGCCATGCCGCAGCCGCCGCTTCTTGCGCTTCACACTCGACTTCTCACCAGGCAAAAAGTCCGAGTCCGAGTCTTCGTCCTCTTGTCTCGCTGTCTTCGACTTCCTCTTCACTGGTTTTCGCTCCTCCTCTTCTTCTCCTTCTTCCTCCGCTGTACCCAAGCCGAAGGCCGCCAGCATCGCGGCGCTTTGCGGAGACGGCGGAGGCGTCGCGTCTTCGTCGTCCACCGTGTCCTCTGCATACGTAGCCACAGACATAGACTCTCCACTTAGCGCCGCACGCGTAGCGCTGGTCTCACTTCGGAGACTGCCGCGCATCGCCATCTATCTCCGGATGCGAATTCCCAATGTTTCCTTGGTGATGTTGACTTGCGGAAGAACGTACTCACATAAGATACATCAAATCACCAATAACCATCACTCTGACCAACAAGTTGGCGCGCTGAACAGCACGGATTGGCGCCGCGTCGCGGGAACGCCAGCATTTACAACCAATCATAGACTACCATGCTGAAGTATAATAACCAATCAGTGAAGCGTATCTGCCCAAATGAGGAGATCGCCATCAACTCACATCACGTGACCTGGTGATCTTCTCATCGCTGCATGCTTGCGCGTCGCTTGCTGCTGCGCCGCTCTCTCATTCTACGCCACCACCATAGTCACCGTCTCTCCTCCACCATGAGCTCCTCCTCCTTCCAGTGGCTCGACCACAACGCGGAGCTTCGCAGCGAGAGCGTCGCGGCGTTCAATGCGTTCCTACGTCGCTCCAAGTCGCGGCTCCAGGAGCTGCTCGGAAATGCGGACTCGACCACAGCCGTCCACGTCATGATTGGCAACGAAGCTGCGGACGCGGACTCTATCGTGAGCTCGCTAGTGTACGCGTTCCACCGCGACCACGTCGCCGCGAAGGAGCAGACGCTGGCGACCACGATCTTCCTGCCGGTGCTGCCGATCCCGCGCGACGAGCTCGCGCTGCGCTGCGACGTGTCGTCGCTGTTCCAGTCGCTGGCGATCGACACGGACGCGATTCTGTTTGTCGACGAGTTCCCATGGCGTCACAAAGCGCTGAAAAGCCGTCTGCACCTCACGCTGCTCGACCACAACGCGCTCAACACCAAGCGCATCGCTGCTGAAGTGTCCGCGGACGAACTGGGCGAGATCGTGGAGATCCTGGACCACCATAAGGACGTCGGCAGCCACGCGTGCGCTTCCAGTCGCGAGATCGCGTTTGAAAACGGCCAGGCGCTGGTCGCGTCGTGCTGTACGATCGTCGCGGAGAAGCTGCTGGCCTCCCCACACCGTGATCCACACGTCCACGCACTCGGATCGACGCTGCTGCTGGCTGTGATCGCGTTGGACTCGGTCAACTTTGATCCCAGTGCCAAGAAAGTCACTGCGCGTGACATCGCTGCCGCTGATCAGCTGGAAGAAGCGTCGTTCGCGAAGCGCGGCCCGCTGTTCACGTGGCTGCAGAGCGAGAAGTTCAACGTCGCGCATTGGGCCAAGTTCTCCATCGCCAACTGCCTCCAGTGCGACTACAAAGAGTTCCAAGTGCCCGTGTCCACTTTGCTCTACGGCGTGAGCGCCATCCTCATTCCTCTCCAGAAGTTCGTGCAGAAGGCGCCGTCCACTGACGCGTTCATTGCCGCTCTCCAGTCGTACTCCGTCGCCAACGACCTCGCGTTCCTCGTCGTCATGAGCATGAGCTTCTTCGCCGACGGCGGTCGCCACCGAGAGATTCTCATCTACGAAGCAGGCAACGCACAGGCCTTCACGAAGCAGTGCGTCGCGCACTTCCTGAAGGACGGCTCATTGCAGCTGCAGCCGCTGACCGACGAGGCCGCGTATGGAGACGATCGTATCGTCGCCTTTGACCAGCGCAACACTGGCGCGTCCCGCAAGCAGGTCGTGCCGCTCATCCAGGACGCGCTCACGCAAGCACCAGCAGCTCAGTTGTAAGACAGCGAGAACAGCAACAACAAGCATATCGAAATCTATTACTCGTACGCTGGCGCGGCTCGTTCACACAACCGGAAGAGTCCGCGCGTGGTGCCATCTACAGGCCAGTCGTTGTTTTTTTCTTCTTCTGGCTGGTGGGGTACTGAGGGTGTCTATGCAGAGAAGCTCCGTTCGTCTCGAAGCCTTCCCACGGCCCCGCCGCTAGTCGGCGGTGGCTCTGATTTTATAATATCCGGTTTTCTCTTCTCGCACGCGTGGGCGTCGTCGTCTACATGATCGCGCACTTGGCCTTGGCGCCGCGCCGCGGTTCGTACTTTTCGAGATACTTGAGCTGGCGCAGGTTGATCGCGCCGCGACGGTACTTGCGGATGTGCTCGACGGCGTTGATCGGGTCCAAGCCGAACTCAATCAGCGCGATCGCCACCAGCACAGGCGCACTATTGATTGATTAACAGAGATAGCGACACCAGAACCATTCGTTAGAGATCCCCTTCAATAAATTGCGACTAACATGAGATGGGTACATACCGTCCGAGCCCGGCGACGCAGTGCACGGCGATGGATTTGTTGGATTTGGAGTCGGGTTTGTTGTCTTTGAAGGCGTCGGAAACGAGGTCGAGCCACTTGTCGAGGATGTGGCCGTCGGGCGGCTCCCCGTCGGGGAACTCGAGCTCGTGCACGCGGATGCCCGCGGCCTGGACGGGCGTGCACTGGTACGTGACTTCGCAGGCGCGCACGAGGTCCGTGACGTTGTTCTTCTTGAGCTCTTTGATATACAGGTGGAGGTTGCTGTCGTTGGGCGCATCCATGATCACAAACGACAGGTGCTCCCACTGCACGAGCGTGGGCTTGTTGGTCGGCGCGATCATCGTGACTGACTGTGGGGGTGACTTGACTGACTCGTTTCCGTTTCTTCCGCTGCGGCTGGAAGGCACCACTTATCCCATCCGCCTAAGTGCTGTGGCGCGCTGCTGCAAGATCACTGCAGGAGGCCGTGTGGTCGTGGTCGCGTCGCGTCCAGGTCGTGCTTCAGTCCTCAGCTAACAGTGCGGCGGGGGCCAAGCGACTACTCTCCCCACACACAGTCCAGACGTCGACGAGGCTTCGGAAACGCACCCACGGTCGCTACTTGGCAAGACGAGGCTTCGGTTCTCCTTCTAGACGATGGAGAAGCTTACAGAGACAGCGAGAGACGCGCGGCGGCAGGCGGGGCGTCGGTGGCGGCGGCGTATGCGGGGATGAGGATGGATGGGGGCTTTTCCCTTTGTGGCTGGCTGGCGTTTTCTCCGAGGGACTGGCACTTTTAGATTACCGTCAGGAACGGCGGTTAAATTCGGCATATAACTTTCACGTGAAGGTCTGTTTCTGGTCTGGAAGGCAGTGGATTCTGAATTTTTGGGAAAACTGGGTTTTCTTTCGCTCAGACGTGGGTGTGTCACAGAAGTAAACACGGTAAATTACGCGTTCGCGGTCCCGTTTCGTTTCATTTTGTTCTTTCACCCGGCTGGGACGGAGAGATGGTGGTGAGGAAGGTGCTGTACAGAAGGGAAGGCTTTCACTGCAGAGCGCCGCCCAGAGCAGATTATTCTGCAAAACTGATTCAGGCTGCAATTTCCAGACATCCGTCAAAGATAACCACCAATCACTGGACCCGCTGATGCTTTTCAGCGAATAGTTCAATGTTCTGCTGGATGGGTTGATGTTTGGAGGTTTGGACCGCATGGCGACCGCCCCGCTTCTCGTGTCCCGCCAGGAATCGCGTGTTTGACATGAGAGAACGCGCCGCTTCGCCGGTCTAACCCACATCAACACTGGCTCCTCGCCTATGAAAGACTCACTCTCGTGCATGTGGTTCATGCACCGAGCGTTGCGCACCAACCGACACCACCGCCAATGTGATGCCCGCCCGCGTCGTACGTCAGCAGGAGGGATGAGAAATCCCCGGCAGGCGGACGCTGCGTCCGGGACGCAAGACTGCCAACTCAGTGAATGTGGTCCACATCATCCAACAGTTCTCCCCCTCTGAAAAGCGATCCAAAACGTCGCATCCGCTGAATGTCGAACGTCCACAAATTACCCAATCACATCCCTCAATCCCTCTCCACTAGCCTCCTATTGGTCCACACACCCGCTGAATGTAAGCGTCGCGGCGTGTCTGCAACATGAGCTGAATGCGAATGGCCGCTGCCCACCTTGAAGGGCTCCTCGCATTCACGCATGCGTGCAGCCATCCCTCCCTCCTTCCGCAGCGGCCCTCGTCCTCCACGCTCAATCCACTCATTCCCCAAGACGCCTCGCTGCCGCCACTCGCTCTGGACGCCTGCTTCCTCCTTCCTTTATCGCATGATGTGCCGCGTGGCCTCCCGTATAACAGCCTACAAGGCCAACGTCGTCCACTCGGTCGCGCTCAACCAGCTCGAACTGCTCACGCCGGGCGTCGTGGGCGTGGACCAGCGCGGCCGCATCGTGTACGTGGCCGATCTTAAGCGCCAGACGCTCGCTGATATCCAGTACGATGAGCTCGTGGACCTGGGCGAGCGTCTGCTTATGCCGGGCTTCGTGGACGGCCACGCCCATGCGCCTCAGCACTCGTTCGTCGGCGTCGGCATGCACCTGCCACTGCTCGACTGGCTGCAAACGTACACGTTTCCGTACGAGTCGCGCTTCGCTGATCCCAAGTACGCCAAGGCTGTGTACTCCAAGGCCGTCAAGCGCCACCTCTTCAGCGGCACCACCACGTGCTCGTACTTCGCCACGATCCACTTGGAGGCGTGTAAGGTGCTCACTGATATCATCGCTGACGTCGGCCAGCGTGGATACATCGGCAAGGTCAATATGGACCGCAACGCCACGCCCGAGCTCACAGAAGACACGGCCACGTCCATTAAACACACGCGCGAGTTCGTGGACTATGTGCTCCAGAAGAAGAACGACTTGCTCACGCCCGTGATCACACCGCGGTTTGTACCCAGCACGTCGTCTCCGCTGATGAGTGCACTCAGCGATATTTCACGTGAGCACGAGCCGAAATTGCCCGTGCAGTCCCATCTCTCAGAGAACAAGGCGGAAGTCGAGTGGGTCAAGAGCATGCACCCGGACTGCGAGACCTACACGGACGTGTACGACAAGCACGGGCTGCTCCACGACCGGTCGTACATGGCGCACTGCATCTGGTGCTCCAAGGGCGAGCGCGACGTGCTGCGCACGCGAGGCTCGGGCATCATCCACTGCCCCAACTCCAACTTCTCGCTCAGCAGCGGCGTGCTGAACGTGCGACGGATGCTGAAGGAAGGCCTCAAGGTCGGTCTGGGCACGGACGTCTCGGGCGGCTACGCACCGTCCATGCTGGACGCGATCCGCCAGGCAGTCATCGCATCCAAGATGGTCTCCATCGGCATCAGCAGCGCTATGGAAGACGGAGACGAGCACAAAGCCCAGGACGCGCTCACGTTCGCCGAGGCCTTCCACTTGGCGACGGTCGGCAGTGCCGAAGCTATTGGTCTGGGTGACAAGGTGGGCAACTTCGTGGCCGGCAAGGAGTTTGATGCTCTTGTCGTGGACCCGTACGTGGAAAACGGTCCGCTGGACGCCCCGGAGGACGAAGTGGACGCCCAGGACACTCTCCACGCGTTCCAGAAGTTCCTGTTTCTGGGAGACGACCGCAATATCGAGTCGATCTTTGTCGGCGGCAAGGTCGTCAAGCAACCGCAAGGCGGTCTCGTCCACCCAGCGCCAGCCAAGGCGCTGTAGGCACCTCATTTTCAGTCAGCTAAGTGAAATACCACACCGTAATTATCAACCGCATGAACTAGTAGCTCTGAGAATCTCGAGTCGAATGCTTACATAGGATTTTTATGGCGGTTTTACACTGCAGCCGAGCGTGCACGTCGCTGAAGCCGCGGGCTCACGAGAAGCTCACACTCCGAGTGGGATCAAAACTGACGGCAACGCGTCGCTGGCTGCGTGGGCGGACTAGTTGGTTCGTTGGTACTCGTGCTCCATGCGGAGTCGGACGTCTATTCAAGCTTGCCGAGGATGTCCTCGTCGCGGAAGAGGTGGTACTCCTTGTTGTCGAGCTTGACGATGCTTCCACCGTACTCTGGGAGAAGCACCTTGTCGCCGACAGCGGCCTGGACTGGCACGAGGTCGCCCTTGTTGTTGCGGAAGCCAGGGCCGACGGCGATCACCTCGCCTTCGTTCTGCTTCTGCTGGTCGGCGTCTGGCAGGTAGATGCCGCTGGCCGTCTAGAGTTCACACACACACACAGTCGTATAGTCAGCAACATAGTCTCATAGTACACCCAGTATACGAGACGTAGCAAACGCACCTTGGCGACGACCTCAGCGCGCTTGACGAGCACGCGGTTGCCGAATGGAATCAACTTGCGGAGGGAGCTCTGCGGGGAACGGGCCATTTACAACCGGAAAAGTCAGCTCACGATGCTCGCAACAACCAGAGCATATCTCCATCGCCAATCCATGCGCTGGTGGGCTGCATGGCGCTGTAGAGAGCGTGGAAGGGCGCGGGATCTGTACGCACCATAGTGATGTGGGGTCGTGTGGTGGTGAAGCAACCAAAATGGATGTGCGGATGAGCGAGCCACACCACACCACCAACAGCGGATCCACCCCCGCGCGAGTGACGTGAACCTTCGATATGCGATGGAAACACAGGTGTTTTAAACACCCTGCCGATAGTTAGTAAGTAGTTTGACTTGGGAAATGTATTAAACAGTATTGGTTTTGAACCGAGTGGATTGTTCCAGAAGCCGCTGGGTCAGATTGTGTTTGTCTGTGACGTGGTGAACGGGAAGGGAGCTCCTCCGTGGCGGAGTCACCACGGGGTCTGGAGGACGCCATACGCTTCATTCTGGATCGAGAACACTCTGTGGGTTGTGGCGCGCTCATTCTGTCGGTCTCTTGGTGTCGTTGGAGCGGCTCCCGTGTCGCAGAAGCGAACAGAAGCACTGCGTTTTGATGGTCAAATGCGAACGAACGGAAGGCCGCGGCACGTGCGCTCCTTGTTCTCCTTCATCGCATCGACCAGCTCAGCTTCTGATTTCATGAGGGGTCTTTGCGGTGTTGTATGTGGTATGCGTCTCGGTTTATCGACCGGAGGCTGGAGCTGCCACGCGTAAGGCTCTCTGACGACTCAAGGATCAATCTGGCGATTCGACGGCGTGCCATGTGCTGCGTTTGAGCGCGCACAGATCTCACTTCACATCGTTTGGTACCATGCATGGCCGCGGATGATCGGAGTGAGGCATCTCAAGGGGTAGCAGCGACTGCTGCTTGTGATCTGGGGTCTGCGCACGAACACTCTTCCATGTACATCTCGGAGAGTGGCTTGATGGATGCGACTACAGCGTGGAGATGTGTGGTATACTCACCAGCTATGCATCCTAGCCATGTGTGCTGCTGCAACGCACTGCAGTTGAACAGTTGAAGCCGTCACCACGCGTTTGTTTCATCTGTGCAAACAGCACGCCCGATGCGGACTGGCCCACCCAGCAGTGTTGCATGATGCGATGCAGCTAGTCACAGATCATCAGTTCATGTGATCCATCAGCCAGCGTGCTTGCTCAATCAAGTCAAGCAACTCCATCTATCAGTCGCACGCCGATTGACTCGCCAACCCGACGAGCAGATCAACACTCTGGGCGAGTTGCTGTTGTTGAAGTCGGGGAGTGTACCTAGGAGGGGCACTACGGTACACACCTACTGTACCGCATGGGCGTTTTGTAGGATGGATTTTGTAGGTTTTGTAGGTTGCTGATCGGGAAGTTCGTCCGGCCCTGCAACTGGATTCACGGCAGCCTCGCTCTGGATTGAGTCAATCCGATTGACCCCAGCCAGTGTGCTGAGCTGGAATCCAGAATCTGGACTCCAGATTCCGGAGACTGATGTTCAAGTCGGCGAGGGCTTGGGCTCCGCTTGCTCACGAGTGGGGCTCATCCATCAAGATCGGATCTCGTGGCCTGTCTGTCCTTCCAGAAATATCCGCCGTGATGTGCGGCGGGTCACACTGACCGCCAGTGGAACTGACCCTGCAAAACAGGACAAGACACAGTTCGCCACTTCCGAATTTCGGAATTCCGGCTGAAAACCACGAAAATCAAGCGTCAAAAATCCATAAAACCTCGTTGGGTGCTGGTCCGCGGCATGTTTTTGCGCGAGGTGTTTTTCTTTTTTTTTTCGTTTTTGGTTTGTTTGTGGAGGTCTTGCAGTAAACAGCCCGGGTTTGGGAAGGCTTTCGGGCCCGTACTGTACAGTGCGCCGCCCGTACCGTACCGGTAGTAACGAGACAAGCAAGTGGAAACACCAAGAGAGGCCGGGGTTTGTTTGCCGTGGGCGCATGGGAAAAAGAAGAACGATCGGAGTCGCAACCGAAGCAAGGCGGAACGTCTGAAAAGCGCCAACAAAAACTCACACCTGGCTGATAAATTCTGTGCCCGCATCGCCAACGCCAACATTTTGGCAGTCTATCCAGCCACCACCAAACACGCCACGCGCTGAATCGCCAACTTTTTGCTCCAGAGCTTCCAACGAATCCGAACATGGCGACGCGGTCGAAGCGCACGCGCAGCGCGATGGCCATGGGCGACGCCGGCAGCGACGACTTCCTCATGCACATGGATCCAAGTCTCATGACGGAGCGCCAGCAGCTCGCGTTTCTCCTGCGGAAAACGGCCCAGGAAAACGGCCACACCGGATCCGCGTCGTCGGCGTCGGACATGTCGTCGTCAAATTCAGCCAGCGAAAGCTCAGACGAAGACGCGCCGCGGAGGACAGCGAAGAAGCCGAGGCGCATCGCGCCTACGCCACGCGCGCTCAAGGCGTCGCCCAAGAGCCCACCGGCGGCGACGCGCGAGGAGATGATCGCGGCCGCGCTCAAGAACCCGGGAAGTCTGGTGTTTTACTGTGGCCGCGGCCGCCCGCCGAAGAACGCGATCAAGCTCGCTCCAGGTGAGGAGATGCCCGCGGATCTCAAGCGCTTGCTGGAGACCGCGGCGAAAGGAGGGTTGAACCACCTGCGGAATCCCAGTGAATCTGGCGACGCGACCGCCGTGAAGAATCTTCGTGTGAAGACCTCCACGGAGGACGCCAGTGAGACCATGAAGGAGCGTGAGAAGGCGAAGGCGGCGAACAAGGCGAGGGAGAAGACGAGCCCGTCCAGCACTAATGACCTGAGCCACATGCAGGTGTTTGAGGACCACCACGTCGGCCACGCAGCGGACGTGTGGACCACGCAGTGCGCGCTGTGCTGCCGCACGAACTCGCCGTTCGACATGCCGCTGGAGGCGCTGTTCCTGTGCCCGACGTGTGATCGGAAATACCCGACGCAGCGCGCACTGGGCCTCGTGTGATTGCTCGCGCGTGCCTGTATCCCCAGCCCGTTTTGTTTTTATTATCCAGCGCTGTCCACCGCATTTCCCGTCCGCCCAGCAACGCAGAGCCAAGCAGTCGAAGCTTGGCATCCCAGCGACTGACTCCGCAACGCACCAAGCTCGTCGCGGAGGACGCGCAGCGCTGTGGCTTTGTTTCTCGTGTTGAAACCAGCGGAGACCTCAGGCGACTCGTGATCATATTCAGTTCCAGGGGCAGAGAGAGGATGGATCTCCCCAAGGCGGCAGCGCACGGAGCCAAAATAATACTTGTATTGCTCGAGTAGGTCTATGATATCGGTCGGGTCGCTTAGGTCATAATGACCAGATATGTGAGTAGAAGCAGAATGAAAACCAGCACGATGATCACGATGAAGTTCTTCATGCCGCCTGCATCAACAGAGCGAAGGAAGGAGTGAGTGGGTGGTGACTGTAACGCCATTTATCACATCAATACACACCGGACTGTTTGATCAGCTCCTGGGTCTTCTTGGTGACCACTTCCAGTGCGTCCTTGGCCTTGTCCGTGTCGTCACTCAGGTCGTCCAGCATTCTACAACCAAATAAATCCTCAGGTTTACGTCCTCTCTCTCTCTCTCTCTCTCTCTCTCCACGTACGCATTCTGCGACTCAAGCTCCGTGCTGATCGACAGACTCATGTCGCCTAACCGCTTCACGGCGCCGTGGAGCTGGTCCAGACTCTCATCTTGCTTCTGGCGCTCCACCTACATACACGCACACAACACTCCCATCAGTTCCTCCTCCTCACACACAGCAATCGCGCACAAACACCATACCTGCTGCTGCATGCGCTCGCGCTTCACATAGTCTTCTTCCCCATCGTCAGGCTGCTTTAATTAAGATAAACACTCATCAGCACCTCGTCGCTTCCTTCTATCCAGCCAGCCCAGTGCGACGCCGGACTCACGTCGTTGTTGATCTTCGCGTAGTCCGAGGGCTTGCCCGTGGGAAACGGTCGCGACATCGTGACGGTTCACCGACGTGCCCGTACACTTCAGTGGGAGCTTGGTGGGCGTGTGGAGACCTAGAGAGATCGCCGCCGCCGCCGTCCTCTGCGTGCGTCGGCTTCAACCAGAGAGAGCTGCTCGAGCGAGAGAGCAGGTCGCTGGCTTCACGTTCTTGTCGGTCAGCCGGCGATTTTGGACGCAATCTGTATTGCGCGAGTGGATTCTCTATTTTTGAGAAAACGTAGTACCCCTACCCTCAATCAATCGTAATTTTCACCAATCAAACGTTTGAATTTTGAAAGGGTGCGTGATGTGGGGGACGTGACGGGCGCTCTGGAAAATGCTGGAGGAGATCGCCTGCACCAATGCGGTCGCGATCGCATGGCATCCGGCCAGCGGATCAATCAGATCCATCAAACATCCAACAAAACACGACAACGCTGTAAACACACCACTGCTACTAGCAGTCAGTATTGGCGAGGTAGGAATGAAAGAGTGGGAACTAACGGCCAATATTTTCACGTGGGTTCGAGGCAACGGTCGCGAGAAGGGAAATGGGCAACAATAAATACGCGAGGGGACACTGGATTGGCCCTGCTTGCTTGATCATCATGGGGGCGGTGGGGTCTTGTACCGTACTACGCGCTACACGCGGCCTAGCGCTCGCTGCGTGGGGTACTTCTTGTCGCACGACTGGCACAGGAACAGCGGCTCGCAGGCGTCGTACGGCGTCGAGGACTGAGAGCACAGAGCGCAGTGCAGGCTCCAGAACTCGACCTGGCCGACGTGGTCATCGAAGACGCTCATGTGCGTGAGGTCGCTCGTGCTCGATGGACTGGGCTTCAGGATGGACTGCTTCAGGTCCAAAACCTCGTCGAGAACTGCGATTTCCTCGGAATCGGACACCACTGGAGACGCGGTTTTGACGTGGAGGTTCTGCTTCGCTGGCTTGTGTGCACGCTGAAAACGCGGTGACGTTTTACCGACGTGGGGTGCTTCGTCTACGTGCTTGGGGGAATTTCTCGCTGGTCGACCCCGACTTGTCGGCTTGCTCTCGGCCATCTTGGCTTCAGTCGAAGTGGCGCTTGCGTTCTTTCGCGCACCAACTGGCGACGTCTTGGCATCTATCACATATCGCAGCATAGCGTTCGCATAGCGTTAGCATCATTCATCCAGTCCGTCGCATTGCACAGTCGCCACTCACTCTGTATCCGCTTCTTGGGTCGCTTGCTCGCGCGAGGCGTCGAGTCTTCATCCGAGCTCTCGCTGGGCGCCGCTGGTGAGTCGCCGCCCGACTGTTCTTGCGCGGTCTTGCGCAGCAGGAACGCCAACTGCTGGCGCTCCGTCATGAGACTCGGGTCCATGTGCATGAGGTGGTCGTCGCCCATGTTGTCTTCGCTCATGGCGCGCGCGCGACCGCCGTGACTGTGGCCGTGGCCACTGTGCAGCGAACGCGGGCGCTTGTTGCGGAGCATCGTGGCAGCCGTGTGGGGGTCTTCCTTCTCTTCTCTCGCGGGCGCTGGGTTATCGGCGCGCGGTCATTCACCAGCGACGGCGGCTGTTTGGTGGGCTCCGTCTCGTTGGCGTCTTCGCAGATTGTTGGCGGTGGCGCTCAATCACTGGATCGATCTCTGGATTGTTCACTGGATCGGCCGCCGGAATGCTGGACTGGTGGCCGGTTCGTCCGCGCAGTCGCTCCGAGGCTTCGCTTGGCTTGCGTCCACAGTCGCACCTGGCGCCGACTTCTTTCGCTCGCGAGCCGCGCTTGGCTCACAAACGACCCTCGCGAGCCCGTCCAACAAAACCAACAAACGCCCAGCGAGCCGCCGCCGGCCACGCGGGTTGGGGCGACGGGCGGAGCGGAGCGGACGCCCGCCCACACGGTCGCCTCCACAAGCGAACGTGGGCCGAACCCGGCAGTCTTTTACTCCATCAAACCCACCCGCAACCACAAAGAACGCCAGCTGATTGGCGAGTCGCAAGTGAGTGTGGCCGTGTGGATGGGCGATCAGGGTTAGCACGCAAGTCGCACTTTCAGCAGATTCGACGCGCTGATTGGTCCACTGCGCACATTTTGTGAATAAAATCGGATCCCACATCATAGAGGGGTAGGGCATGAGGAGATCGAACATCACAGGAGCCGAACCTACAAAGGAAACGCTTCTAGGTTGTCAGACTGTTTTTAGATTCAGATACCGTACGTCTTACCTGTGTAACCCGATACAATGTATTCATCGTCTTTGCACAGGTGCCCGCCTTTCTCACTCTGCTCGCTCACCCACGCGGCGCGTACACCTTGCCGTCCTTGCCGCGCAGCAGCCCGATCTCCTGCTTGAGCGCGTCCACCTCGCGCGCCTGCAGCTTCACCACCTTCACCAGCTTGTTGCGCTCGCGCATCTCGCGCTCCATGTGCTCCGACTCGTCCTGCAGCAGACTCTGGCCCACGTTCGCGTGGTTCAGCTCCTTCTCCAGCTCGAGCTGCCGCGAATTCAGCTCCGCGATGCGCGACAGCAGCGCCGTGTTCTGCTCCGTGGCCACCAGGATCTGCCGCTTGAGCTGCTGCTGCGACTGCTTCACGCGCGCGAGGTCGCGCTCCGCGTCCATCTCCTTGGCGCGCACCTTGGCCTGCAGCTCGCCCACGTGCGTCGTATCGCACGCCTTGTCCAGCAGCTCAATGTCCACCAACTGGCCGAACTTGAGCAACTGCAGCTGCTCGCACTTGTGCTGGATCGCCGCGATCTTTTCTTGCTGCACTTTCTTGTCCTTGGCCAGCACGTTCTGCTGCTTGTGGAGGTCTTTGAACTGCTGGCGAAGACTCTTGTTTTCCTTCTGGAGACTCTCGATGCGATCAGCTAACGCATCAAACGACTGAACCGCGAATACGAGACTCGAACTCGCCAGTTCCGGTAGCTCCCAGCGTCCGCTGCCGTTGTGTGCGGCGGCAGAGGCCTTGGGCACGAGGCATCGGATCTGCTGCTTGCTCAGCGCCACCACGATGTCCAACTGGTTGAAGCGCATCTGCTTCTCGCTCTGGAATGCCTGGATATCCTGCTCCGTCGCCTGGAGCTCCTTGTCGATCTGCCGCTGTTTGGCCACTTGGCGGTCGTTGCTCTTCTTGAGCTCGTCAAGCGCCTTGTTCAGATCGCTCATCGCGTCGTCCACGTCCGCACGCTTTTCACGCAGCGCCAGCACTTTCTCATACAACTGCAGATCACAACCCGCCGGACACACATCGTCTTCGTCATCATCATCGTCGTCATCGTTTTCATCAAAGTCGCTGTCGTCGTCGTCGTCATCCTCGTCGTCATCTTCGTCCTCACAGTTGCCTCCGTCGCCATCGTGGCTCGGATCTCCTTCTCCTCCCTCACCTCCGTCTTTGCCGTCTTTGCCACCCGTAGTCACTGTTTTCTTCTTCACGCGCTTGATCTTCTTCTTGAAGATCTTCTGGAGAGCTGTGAAGCTCGGATGCTGCTGCGTCGCTGCACTGCTTGTGCTGCCGCTGCCACCATTTACCAGCACGAGGAACTCAGCCTGAATTGCCTTCTCTTGCTTGCTCCACTCCTCCACTTCCTTGCGCTTGTTGCCCATGCTCTCCTGGATATCGTTGATCTCGGCGACGATCAACGCTTTCTCGTTCTTGCTCTTCTCCAACTTCGTGCTCAGCAAGTTCTCGCGGCTTTCAAACTGCTCCAGCAGCACGAGCTCACTCAGCAGCGTGAACAGTTTAAGCTCACACTTCTTGAACACGACTTCCAGCCGCATCTTCTCACGTCGCAGGTGGGCGATCGCGTCGTCAAACGCACGGATCTCATCGCGCTGCTTCCGCTGAAGCCGCAGCAGCTCTTGCTGCATCAGATACACGCAGATTGCACGCTCATCGGCGTCTCCACCGCGCGTTCTCTTGCCGTCCTTCTCGACCGTTTCGAGAATAACGTCTTCACTTCCCAGCTCGTCGATCGTCAAGTGGCGGACTCGCAGTGCACTTTCCTTGTCGCCGTTGTTGTTGGTAGGGTGGTTCTCGCTGTTGGCTCCGCCCAGGCGGCGCGAGACTGCGGTGATGTTGCGGTCAGCAGTCTCCACGTGCTTGCCGTCGATCGCGATGCTCACGCTGCTACGTCGGCGGCCACCAGCTTCGTTGGCCATCGCATCCGAGTTGATTGAGTTGCTCGACGCCGTGGTGACCACTGCGTGCTTTCGCACTTGCTTCTCCTTGAGGAAGAGCTCGATGTCTGCATCGCTCACTCGCTCGCGCTGCTCTGGCCACTCGCTTAGATCGACCTCGAGCGTCTTGCTGAGATCGTTCGCTGCAATGACGGCCGCCGTCGCACTCGCGAGCTTGTGCTGGAGCTGCTGTACGCGTTGCTGATCACTCTTCATTTCCTGAATCAGCAACAGCTTTAGCTCGCGCAGTTCAAGCACCTTGGCGTTGAAACTGAGCTTCGCCTCGTAAATCCGCTCCTCCAACAGCGCCATCTGCCGACGCTTCTTCGCCGTATTGACACGCTGCGCCTCAGGCACCACGTAGTTTGGCGCTGTCTTGAGCTTGTAATCGCCCATGTTGCGCTGAGCGAACGCGATCGCCACGAGATCGCGTGGATCATCGGCATCTTCGCCTGGTTTGTTGCCCATCCACGCACTCAGCCGCGCCTTCCGGTCCGCACGTAGGCGCTTTCTCGCTTCAAAGCCATGCACTGCAACTGCAGGTGCTGCACCGGTCGCGGTGGCCTCATTGTGGCCAAATCCGGATGCTCCTGCGTGCGGCGCTCCTGGCGGCATCGACTGGCCCCCACTAGCACCAAGAACTCCACGCTGCAAGAGCTTACGCTCTTCGTCCTTGAGTGGGAATGCCTCGTCCAGATCCGCGTCCTTGGCCATGATGTGGAGCACTGACGGTCGTCGTGGCACGCCGACGTGGGCGTTTGCCTCCCCAGAGCCCGCGACGAAGGTCTGTCCAGAGGAGTGGGCCTTGGGTTTTGTAGTTGTCGAGTCGCTCATATGAATCTCGTTGAGCCGCTTTTGCAAAAGCGGCGGCATCTTGAGTGTGCGAAAACTCTGCACCGCCAGCCCGCTTTCAAATGCGCGCAGCGTCAGCAGCTCTACAGCCAAAGGGCTCACGTACGTCTCGCGCATCTTCAGTAGAAGCAACTCTTCCCGCTCCACGGCGAACGCCAGCTCTTTTTTCACTTCCTCGCACGCGTTGTCGCCACGCTTCACGAGCAGATCGCCGTATTCCAAGTCGATTTCCCACTCGTCCTCATCCAAGCGGCTCTCCGGTGCGTAGCTCGCGTCCAGCGTCTTCAGTTCCTGCAGTTGCTGCCGCATTTTCTCGAGCACGTCGCGGGTGCGGTCCTGCTTGGACCGTGTCGACATGGCTCGCGCATCGGCCTCACTCTTGCGCTTCGCATCTTCGATAGTGTATGCTTCGTTGGGATTCGCCATGTCGGGCACCTCCAAAGCTGACAGCACTGGACCGCCGGCTTCGTCCGCTGGTGTCGGAGTGGTAGCAAGCGGCAGACCGAGTGTGCTGTTCGTATCACTCACGAGCCGCACGACGCCCTGGAAGATCTCCTCGTCCCTGGCCACGTTATTTTCCACCGTTGTGCCTTCCAACTGCGACTCCATGTACACAGCAAACGCCTTCGCACGCTGAAAACTGGGCAACACCGCCAGATCGTTGGACGCGCTTGAACCTGATGCAGCCGAGGAGCCGCCGCTGTCGTCGCCATTCTGCTTGGCTTCCTCGGCCGCCGCCTTTTGAAGCATATCCAGCTGCGCACGCTGCTTTTCAAGCGCTTGCTCCCCCACTATCGTCGCCTCAGCAAGCAGTTTCTCGCATTTCTCGTCCAGAAACCGCGCCGCGAGATCCATTTTCTCGGTGTGGAGCCGTCCAAGACTCAGGTTCCCATCGGCACCGCAGGTTACCAGAAAGGAGTCGTCGAACGACAAGGCCACACTCGTGCTAACGTCACTATAGTGCGTGCCGTCGTGGAACTCGCCCGTGAGAAATGCCCGTGGCTGGGCGTGCATCCGCACTTGAAACTTCCCACTCGTGAGCCCGCACAGCACGTACTTGCGACTGAGCGACAGAGCCAGCGTCACGACGGCACCGCCCGGCTCACTTGCCAGCTCCTTCAGTGGCGTAGCTTTGCCCCACTGACACAACACAAGCGATGTCGCCGTCGTGGAGGACTGGTTCTTGATGCTCACCAGGATCGTGTCTTTGCCGTAGTAGCACGCTGTCCACGCCTGCAGTGCCGTCGTGCTACCGTCGCTGCTGTGGAAGTCGCTGCGGATAGCCTCGTCGGCCTGTGGCGTGCCGCTGAGACCCTCAAACACCTGGAGCTCCTTTGTTGACAGCGGACGCCGCCGCTGCAGCGTCGTGAAGGAGCGGCTCACCAGATTCAGCTCGTAAGTCTCACTTGCCTTCGCAACACCCGTGTTAGCTTCGGGCTCAGCACCACCCATGGCTTCACCACTGTCAGCGCTGTTGCGCATGTCAGCCAAAGCCTCAAGCGAGCCATCCATGGGAATTTCGTACTCAACGATGGAGCCATTCATCAGCGTCAGCAGCACGGCCTCATCATCCTCACGCCACACAAGCGATCGTATCTCTGCCGGGCACTTCTGGAAGCCCAATGGCATATAGTCGGGTGGGAACTTGGCAAACTTGGAGCTCTTCTGGCTGGGCACGATCTTGAACAGGAAGAACGTGCTGTCAGCACTCGCAGTCGCAAGGAACACACCCGACGGGCTGAATTGAAGTGTCGTCACGCGAGCGCTGTGTGGCTTGAAAACGTTGGTACGCACGAACGACTGCCTTGCCAGATCCAACAGCATCACGCGCACAAGACCGTCACTGAATCCCACGACGACCTGGCGACTACGCGAGATAGGCGAGTCGCTTGACACCAGCGCACTGACACTCGGAACCCAGGCGATGGTAGTCGCAAAGGCCGTCCACGCAATCGGCGAACCGTCGATCTCGTTCTTTGCGAACACAGTCGTTGACGCTGCAAAGAGACACGTGCGCGCTACGTAGTCCCAGGCTCGCACACTGCCGTCGTGGCCGCACGAGACTGCGAGATGCTCGTACGGCGAACACACGACGCCGGCCGCGCGACCTGTCGGATTGGCAACAAAGTCCATCACCACTTCGTACCCGCCGTCGAGTGCGCCACCAGATCCAGTAGATCCGCCTTCAGCAAGCATCAGCAAATGCATCGCCCCGTCCGCACTCTGGATCAAGTACCGTGTCTCGCTGCACCGCACGACCGCACGGATGTCAAGTTGCGGCTGAATGAGCACGCTGCGCTTGAATGGCACGAGCGCCACGACGTCCTCGGGCGGCAAGTCGGCCTTGTCGATGGCATCGAAACTCCAGAACTTGACGCAGCCGTCGCTGCCGGCCGTCACGATCTGGTGGCTGTCCGGTTCATACTGCACGACGTGGATGCGACCATTGTGTGGCATGTGGCGTCGAGACGTCATGATCTCGCACTTGATGAAGTTGCCGTCCCACAGCAACAGTACGCCACGCTCCGTCCCCGAGAGCACCTTCTTGTCGGGTAGTACGCAGAACGCTTCGATGTCGCTGAGCTCGCTCTTGCCGAACTTGCCGATGTCGCCCTGCAGCTTGAGGCCCGTGAACGTCGACGCCATCTTCCAAAAACGGATATGACCCACGCCACTTGTGGTGAGAAAGCCGGCGTCGTTGGGTGCAAACCGCACGCTGAACACGTCCTGACCAAATGCTTTGCTTCTCAGGATGGTTTGCTCCTCACGCCACTGCCACACCGTGAGCAGGTAGTCGGGCGCGCAGCCCACCGACGCCAGTGTCTCCCCGTCCTGGCTGAAGCTCACACTGCTGAACGCCGACTCGGTGCCATTGCGAAGCACGCGACACACTCGCGCGGACGGGTACTGGTAGATACAGATATTGGGCCTGATGCCTTTCTCAGCAACGGCGAAAAAGCGACGCGACGGGTGCACCGCGAGCGCGCCGATGCCGCTTCCGCTTGTGCCGAAGAGATACTTGCGGCTCTGCACAGGCTTCTGCAGCGCGCGGACTTGCGCAGCGTCGGGTGCCCACGCCAGCGTGAGCAATTGCACGGTGTTGCCTGCGGCCGTGAGTACGACGCCGCCGTGGTGTCCAGGGGCAGGCGGCTCTAGGACGTGCACCAAGTGCCGCTTGCCCTGGTCTAGCCCGCACATGTCGCCAAACACGAGGTGGTCGCGCGAGATCTCCCACGGCTGCAGCGCGCGTACGAGCGTCGACGATTCGTACGCCGCGGATTCGTCCAGCAACGGGTCGTTCTCAATGGAGACCGTGCTTCGAACAGCACCACGCGCGGGTGTCCGTGGCGGCGGAGGCGTCTCCTCAACTTCTTCCGCCGTGTCTTCCTCATGCTCTTCCTCCTCGACTCCTGCCGGCCCTGCTTCTTCATCTTCTGCCGGACCGCCATGCTCCTCCTCCTCCTGTTGCTCTGGCCCGCCTCCACCTTCATCCTGAGCCACCTCCGTCGCCTCCACTGCCTCTGTCGTCTCTTCCGTCGTCTCCATCTCGGGCGCCGCCTGCTCGTCCTCCATCTCTACAAATGAGCTCCGGCACCTCGACCGTCGCGACCTTTCCCGTCCCAATCGATGCCCTCATAACGTATATAAAATAACACAACATGCATCTCCTCCGTCCATACTACAATACCTGGTCTTGCGGGCGCTTCCATTCTGCCCCGTCCTTCCGTTCGAGTGACTCGCATCTACTCAGCGCGGATCGCGTCCAGTAGCTGCGTGTTGTAGTATTGCGCAGCCAGTTGCAGCCGCGAATACATTTGCTGGAGCTCGTTCAGCTCTTTCTGGAACCGCAGCTCGTCCTCGCGCGTGCGTCGCTCCAGCTCACGCGCCGCGTCCTTGGCCGTCGTGATCCGCTGACGCGCCTCCGAGTGCGTGCTCTCCAACTGGCTCAGTTCATCCTGCGCAGCCCGCAGCGCGTGGTCAGCAGCCTGATCTTTGATCTTGGACTCCTCCTTATAGTGCTCAAAGTGCTCGCGCTTCTGCTCCGCCAGCTTCTCCAGACGCTTGCGCTGCGAGATGATCTCTAGCGCCTGGCGGCGGTTGTCCTCGATCTCCTTCTTCTGGGACTTGACCTGCTCCTTGGCGTCCTTACACTTCTTCATATCGCCCTCAATCTCCTCCATGAGCTCCACAGTCTTGAGCACGTCCTTCTCGCTGCGCGCGAACGTGTCACTGAACATCTGCAGCTCGCGGAAACGGCGCTCCATGGCCTGGAGCTCCTCCTTGGCGTCCTCCAGGTTCAATGCGATCGTCGCGATCTCCTTCTTCACGCGCTCGGGCGAGTTCACGATCTTGCCGTGGAGGTCCTGGATCTGCTTCTCGGCCTCGATCACGTGGAACTGGAACGACGCCATCTCGTCCTTGAGCTCTTGGTACTTGGCCTTGAGCTCGTTGTTCTCGTGGCGCATCACGGCCTGGCGCTTGTTCAGCGCGTTGATATCTCCTTCCAGCGCCGCGTTCGCTTCGCTGAGCTGCTTGATCGCCGGCTCCTCCGCTACCTGCTCGCTCAGCATCTCCTGCAGCTGCCGCTGGAGGAGCTCGTTCTCTTCCTGCAGCGTCTGCCGCTGCTTGGTCAAGTGATCCTACAACATCCAACAAAACCCAACAAAACCAACAAAACACCATGAATCTGTCAGTCCAAATGCCCTGAAAATGACGGGGACAACTACGACTTACGGTCTCGCGCGTGAGCTCGGAGAAGGCGGCGACGCGCTCGTCGCGGAACTTAGCGAAGTTGATGAGCGCGCTGAGCTGGCGCCGCACGCGCTTGGGGTTGGGTGTGAGCAGGTCCTTCATGCCAAAGTCGTACACGCCGCACGCCTGCATGAGCTTACACGCCTGGCGGAAGAACGTGAGCTCCGGGATCGAGTCCTCGTGGAGCTCCGGGTAGCTGAGCACGTTGATACCGGAGAACTGTGGCTGGTTCATCTCCTCGCGCGTCACGCCCATGGTGTTCTCGATGAACACCTCGAGGATCTTGCGGATGGCCGCCACATCGCAGTTGCGGATCTCGTCCTCCGTCACGGGCACCTGCATCTCGCGGATGCACGCAATGAGGTCGCTGGGCTTGAGCAGTGGGAACGAGTATACCTGCTGCGCGCCGCCGCCGCCGCCGTTGCCGTTGCCGCTCATCATATTCGTTGCTTTTGTTGGCGATTTCTCCGCGGTGTGTTGGTGTTGATTTTGTTGGCGCCAACAAAAATGGTTCAAACGTTCAGATGGGCAAGATTGGATTGGTGGATATTCGTCTCTTATGAACTTACTATTGGATATAAATATTGCCAATTTTGGCCAATGAATGGGGTAGGAAAAGTTGGAATCTTCGAGCAAAAAGCAGGTGAGTTGGACAGACATCGTCCACCGCACGACGCGATCTGGGAAAATGGCGGACGAGTCGCACGTAGCGCCGTCTATTGCGACCGCTGGCGCCGCTGCAGGGGCCAACAGTGCTGCATCTCAGCACAAGAACAACAGACGTAGTCGCAAGCCGAAGCCTCGTGTCGGTGCGGACGCGGGAGACGCCGTAGCGGCCGAGAGCGAGACGACTACACCCCGCGACCGGCGACCACGTGGCAAACCGCAACAAAAGCCTCGCGATGCGGAGAAATCAGAGCCAGAGACTGCAAATGGAGAGAGCAAGGGGGTAGTCCCAGTGCCTGCAGGGGAGCCCACGAAGGAACGAGGCGCCAAGAAGCCGCGGGAGAAGAGCGAGCGCAAGCCCAAGCGAGAGCTCAGAGAGACGACGAGCGACAGCGTGGAGCCTCCGCCAGCGCCTGTGGAGGGAGCAGCAGCAACGCAGGAAACGAAAGAGAAGCAGCCAGTGAAGCCCAAGTGTCAGCCGACGACCGCGAAGCCCAAGACGGATGAGGACGCGGAGGGAGAGGAGGGAGCAGCAGAGCAAGAGGTGAGTGTGGAGCCAGTGGACTGGAAGACGGCGGCGTGGTTCAGCGGCTGCGACTCGGACCTGGGCACGAGCTACTGGCTGCTGAGCCGCTGCTTCGGCTGCAGCGACGTGGAGACGCTGGCCAGCGAGGCGTCCGTGCATCGTGCTGTGAAGCTGCAGACGCTGCTGGGACGACTCAAGACGGAGCTGCTGCCTGTGGACGACGACGATCCGACTGCGGAGATCAAGGCCGAGTGGACGGCGCAGCAGATCCTGAGTGAGGTACTGACGCTGCTGTCTAGTGGAGTAGTGGGGGACGCAGACACCAAGCCACCGGCCAAGGGCGTGGCCGTGGTAGCGCTCGAGGGCGAAGTGGTTGACGCCGCGACGGAGCTGCTGTTGAGTCGCGTGGGGAGACAGGAAGTGGCGCTGTTGCAGCAGTGGGAGATGCATCTCGAGTCGCTGATGAAGCCTGTGAAGGCCAAGAGCAAGGATAGCAAACCCACCAAAGCAGTCGAAGACCACGACAGTGAGAACGACAGCGAGGAGGGAGACGACGAAGACGACGACGAGAACGGCGAGGACGCGGAGGAAGAGAAGGAGGAGACTGGTGGAGACAAGAAGGAGCTTACTGAACCAGCAACGGACGTCGCCGGGGGCGAGAATGCGGCTGCGGTGCTGCCTCCGCCTCGCGCGCGCAAGGGCAAAGAAGGCAGCAACAGCTCCATCGCTCACGCGAAGGCGCAGGTAGTGGCCGGTATTTCATTCCATAAGGCGTACGAGCAGCGCTCTGCCGCAGCGGCGTCCGCGTCCTCCGCGTCCTCCGCGTCGGCAGTGGAGCAGTGGACGGCGGAGATCCACCGCATCTACGAGTCCACGCGCGTGTTTCCGTCCGACGAATCGGGCCGCAAGGGCGTCGCCGCGCAGATCGAGAGCGCGTTCCGGCGCTCGTCGCAGTGGCGTCGCTGCCAAGTGCTGTTGTTTGGCAGCTCACTGTCCAAGTTCGGCTCCAAGACGTCAGATCTGGACTTGTGTCTGCGTGCCAACCCAGACAACGACGTGGAGGAGACAGCAGCCACGATGAGCGTGCGGGAGCTGCGTCTGCGCATGCGACGCACGCAGCAGCAGGACTGCGACGGACTGCCGGCCAGTAGAGACAACGAAGACCCTGCTTTTTTGAAGGAGACGCTCGACAAGTCGCTCAAGACGGTAGAAGCGCTCGTGAACACGGCGGAGAAGCAGCGCAAGAAGACCAAAAACAAGAGTGTGGTAAAGCAGAAGCGTCTCGCTACGCTGACTGCCCACTGGAAAGCTCTCGTGGCAGCGCTGCAGTTCTACTGCGTGCACTTTTCAGAGTCTGCAACTTCAGGAGATAGCGCTGCTCCTGGCTCCAGCAAACGCGAGGCCAAGGCGGCCGCGGCGGCCTACCACGCGGCGCTCCACAAACAGCAGAAGAAGCGCCAGCGCGATATCTACGCCGCGGCTGCGCTGCTGGGGCGCAACGGCTGCGACGTCGACCTCGTCGTCGCCCACGCGCGGATTCCTGTGATCGGATTCACTCACAAGGCCAGTGGTTTGGAGTGCGACTTGTGCTTTGAGAACTACCACGCGTGCATCAACACGCTGCTGCTGCGCACGTACGCCGAGTATGACGACCGCGCGCGCTCGCTGGGTATCGCTGTCAAGCACTGGGCCAAGCAGCGCGGCATCAACGACGCGTCCACGGGCCACCTGAGCTCGTACAGCTTCATCCTGCTCACGATCTTCTTCCTGCAGACGAAAACCAAGATCCTCCCTAACCTCCAGCACCCAGAGCTTCTTCGCCAAGCAAATGTCGCGCCGTCGACACTCAACGGCGTGGACGTGTCGTTCTGCAGCGACCGGGACCAGGCGCGCGCTTTCCATCTCGCCCAGCATCCCGAACCATCGACGCAGAGTGTGGGCGAGCTGCTGCTTTCGTTCTTCCAGTTTTACGTGGATGAGTTCGACTTCAGCGAGCTGGTGGCAAGTGTGCGTCATCCGGAGCGAGTCCAGACCAAGAGTGCACGCTGGGGCGGCAAGAACAAGCTCAAATCCTGGCGCATCAGCATTGAAGACCCGCTGGAGATGGACCGCGACTTGGGCAGCGTGCTCCAGTTCCGCTGCCAACTGCGCATTCTCGAAGAGATGAAGCGCGCGCTGATGCTGCTTCGCGACGGCGAGAGCTTCGAGATGCGCGTGTGTGAAGCTGTGGAAAGCAAGAAGAAGGCTGACAAGGCAGCCGAGAAGAAGCAACAGCGTCGCGGCGGTGAGAAGGCCAAGCAGAACCGTAACGACGGTCGTGATAATAAGTCCAACGCGAAGAATGGTGATGACGAGAAGCTCCGCCGTGGAGGACGCCGCAACGACAAACTGGCGGATGAAAAGCACACTCAGCAGCGACAGCAGGAGAGAACCCAACCCAACGAGAACGAGAAGACAAAAGTGAACAGAGGACCAGCGCGAGGACGCGTGGAGAAGCAGCCGCCGCAGACTGCGCCGGAGGATTCGTGGCGACGCGGCCCGAAGGCGTCGGGTGACCATGGCGACAAGAAAGCGCACGGTCGCGGACGTCATGGTGTGACTCGTGGTGCGGACACCAGCGGATCGACGCCAGCGCCAACGACAACCGCCACGTAGACACGTTTCAGTCGTTTCTAGTCTCAAGCGGCTTGCTCTTTGGTGCGAATGATACAGTATGCCTGTCACTTCGAAGCACTTGCTAATGGTCTTTGCTGGTTGCTCGTGGTGAGATACTGCATCCCACAAGCGCTCAAGGGTTCCCAGTCAGGATAGCATTCAATCCGCGACGAAAATTCATGCCATCTCTACTCTATCAAATCGCCCATCGAGCAATTCATACCTGGTAGCCAACTCATCGAAGAGTCCACGTACTTCGAAGTGACCCTGTAGTGCGATACTACGTAGTAGGCTCCAGCCACCAGACAGCTTCCCGCCAGTATCCGTGCCTGTCGCACATGCTCCGCCAGTTGCAGCAGTGGCATCCTCGTTCAACTTGCGCGCGCCTGCCACATTCAAGGGTTTCGTCTGAGCCACTGCAGCTCACGTCCGCAACAATGCACAACAAAAGATGCCAAAAATGAACTCTACTATCCGTTTTGGTACGATCTCCGCTTCGATCTTGGAGCACACGATCCACCTGTGGTCTACGCAGCAACCTTGGAAGATGCTTCGCTCCATGCTGGTTCTCAATTGGTGTTTTGCGGGCCTCAATGCCCCCACCCGAAGCTTGTTACCGATCGCACAGATTCCGGTGGAGACGATCCCGACACGGCCGATCCAGCTTGTGACGACCTCGATGATATGGGGCCGGCTGCAGTTGGGTTGTTCCAGCTAAGCCGACAGCTCGTGCCGCGTTGCGAGAGCCGCAGCTGCCGTAAGGTCGCCATTATCTCAGTCCGCAGCGTCGAGAAGTGGTGTCGTCGTCCCGTTAGTATCTCTGGCAGCACTTGATACAGCGTGACGTTCGCGTTGATCTGAGGGATGGTGTACTCGCCCATGTACTCGAGAAAGACGTGAACGGCCAGCTCGTGTCGGTGGTGCTTGAGCCACGTCGCGACACGGCCTGTCAGGAGGATCTGACCGCCATTGCCAAGGTCTCCAACGTACTCGGCAATGACCTCACTCACGCCAGAGTAGGTCGCCTTGCCCGTGACGACGTGGACGTCCTGGACCAGTTGTCCGTCGGATTCAGCCGCATCGTGGATACCCATGCGAACGCGGAGACCATTGAAGATGATCCGCCGACCGACACGCTTCTTCACAGTCGCTGGCACGGCGTCGTGGATCTCCGCAGGCCACTTGGCCACCACGAGCAAGAGCTGCACGTCCAAACAGTACTCCACGGCGTCACGAATGCTGTGAAACGCGATCTGGAACGCGTCGCCGACTGTCGTGACCTCGTACCCGCGGTGCTCGGGCAGTGCGGATCGCAGTATAGTGTCGTGGATCTCGATCGCAGCTCCCATCATCTCGCCGTTGGTGTTCCACAACGCGCTGGACGACTCGATGTCTGTGTACACAAACACGGGGACGTCCTGTGGCGCCTTGAGGTCCTCGTCATCGGGCATCGACACAAAGCGCTGGTGGAGGAACCGCGCCTCAAAGTCTTGGGGGAGACAAGGCGAGCAAGTGCTGAAGACACACGCCTGCGAGCAGCTGGTGGTGATCGCCAGCGCGAGGCCGGATGCGTTGTAGATCAACAGGCTCACGCCCGTCACGCGGACGATGTCGTCGTCCGGATCCATGGTGCGGAACGTTGTGATCACCATCGAAAGCTGGAACTGGAAGGCGAAGAATGCGTACACGAGCCTCATCACACAGAGAAGTCACTGTCAGCCTCTGCTCAATCAATAGACGACATCCAACACGCTGCCAGAATACTACTGTAGTAGGCAAGAGCTTACATGATGAGCTTGAGTCGCTGATACAGAGGCGAGGCCACGAACGTGCCGTGGATGGTCTCGTAGTTACGGCCACTGATCTTGAGACGCACGAGCTGGATCACCATGTACGCCAACGCGAGAAACTGCACCGCGTACACGCCCAGCAGTGCGAGCTGGTTCTTTTGGGTGTAGCCGTCGTAGACGAGCAGCAGCACGCCAGTCGCAATCGCGTACACTGCGAGACCAGCCATGATCGCGACCAAGTAGATGTTGGTCTGCCGTCGTTCCTTGCTGACTCCTCGATCCATCAATGTCCGAGCGAGTCGCACGAGCTCGTACGTGAGCGGGTAGAGCGTGAGCGCGATGCCCAGCAGCGCCAAATCGCCGGCGCACAGCAGCAGCACATACCACGCCTTCCTGCCTTTGCTGAGATACAACACCCCGTCAATCCCGAGCCGATCGATTTGGCCGTACGTCCATCGATAGATGGTCTCCTCGTCGTCCACCAGATCGCTGGCATCGTGGCGCGCCAGCCAGAGAAAGAACACTGCGCGCAGCGTACACCAGAGCGAGATGAACACGAAGAAGAGCCAGAAGAGCCACCGCACGCAAGACGCGTGCACGTCCCAGCGGAGACGCAGGTGGAGCATCGTCAGGAACGACGCGCCGCTGGACACCACGAGCAGCGCCGTCGCGATCGTCGTCCACACCAGCATCGGGAGGAGAACCCGCCGACGCCGACCGCACTGCTCGGCGGCGGACGGAAGTCGGACTGGAAGCAGCAACCGATGCGCCGCCACTGGCGCTTGACTTGGATGCAGTGCGGAGCGGGTGGTCGTGGAACAACCCAGAGACCACGGCCGCGATGCGACCCGAGAGCCAAGATGCGAGCCGGTCCGTCTGTGTTACGCACTGTCCGACCAGTGTGGCGAGCGAGCGAACTGCTTCCGAAGCCTGACGGTCGTGGGTTTTCAGCCAACGACCGACCTACACAATGTTGCCACCAGCTGGGGAGGGATGTTGCTGGTCAGCGATGAGACCCCCCGCTCCCTCGCTTCAGGGACACTAACGCCCGAGCCATTTGATAGTTCAAAGTGGTTACATGTACCCAGGGCTTCAGAAGCCACGAGTGACATCGGACGAGCCTTCTTCGCCGTTCCCTCGCTGCAAAATGCGCGTCAGTGTTGGAGGATCCGTACAGTAGTAGTCTGTGCTCTGTGTTTGGACAGTGCGCTGGACTCAACTGTAATCATCTCGGCCCAACTGGCGAACAGTTGACAGTCCGTCCGACGAAATCGCCACAAGATTGAGCAAATACCGGTAATAATACCGGTAGCATATCAGTACTGCAGTATCCATCCCAATGGTATACGGTGTATACTTCTGCGTATCCTTTCTTTGGGTTCAAGCGTAATGAAGACTTCAACACCTGAAGAAGCAATCGCAAATCCTGCGGAAAGGCCAACGATGGCGCTGCTTCTCGCGGCGCGCGCTGGCGACCTACATGCTGTGCAGGCGCTGCTGGCGAACGACGCTACGGATGTGAATGCAGCGGATGAGGTGCGGCTTCTGTGTGCGGCAGTGGGAGCGTCTTCGCTGACGCGTGAGTGGCTTTGTTTGGTCTCGAAGAACGGATGCACAGCTCTCCACCACGCGTGTATGGGAGGCTACGTCGCCGTCGCGAACGCTCTGCTGGACGCCAGCGCTCGTGTGGACGTCCGTGGTGCGGTGCGGATGCTGAGCGCTGTGATGTTTGGTTGGATACATGGGTTCTCGCTGTACTTTCTACTGTAGGAAGATCGATCAGTGCTGTTACGCGGCGCAGAGCGACAGCCTCGAGCTCATCGACCTGCTCGTCAAGCGAGGCGCGGAGATCGACGCCAAATCAAAGGTTCGTGTGGTGGATCCTAGTGTGCTTGGCCAGTGAAACTGGAGTCTCTAAGGCCTCGTGGTGGACATGTACTGTAGAGCGGCACAACGGCCCTCATGGTAGCTGCTTTGCGAGGCATCCACATCTTTGTAGTGCGTCTGCTGGACTATGGCGCCGATATGCATGTAATGGATGATGTGGGATAGCCGCTGCTGCTTACTGCTGCCCAGTCCAACGACGTGGCGACCGTCGAGTTGTTTCTATCGCGTGGTGCGGATCTGCACAGCCTCGCAAAGGTATGAGCTGATACTGCAGTACTGGTTTGTGGTCATGGGATCTAAATCTAATGAGGGAGGTGTTCTGTAGGTCGAAGTGTGGTCCACGTCGCCGCAGCGAATGACACAACTGAAATGCTGGTGTACATCCTTCAGCGTTTACGGGAGGAGCGTGCAATTCATCAGGTGGATGAGAGCCAAACGCCGCAGTATCAAGGAGATGGGATTGGCGCACATGCTGCAGTCACGACCGCTGTGCGGCGTTGCGTTGGCGTGGATACTCGAGCCAACGTGAGGACAATCACTATGTTGAGGGGATCATGACTCATGAACTGACTGTCGGTGGATGAATACAGACTGGTGAAACAGCACTCCACGCCGCTGCTTTAGTTGGCAACCGAGACGCTGTCCAGTATCTTCTGGCAAATGGAGCGACTGTCGATGCGCTCAATGAACACGGGTGGTCACCACTGTTTACCGCTGCGCAGCAGTTTGATGATGTGGCGATTGTGGAGCTGCTCGTAGCGCACGGAGCGGATTTGGGTCGCGTCACGCAGGTGAGAGATTACACATTGCTCTCACGCGCGTGAACGATTGGATTGCTGCTCACAGTAATCATCTCCGTAGAATGGTTTCACGCTGCTCCACGTGGCAGCTACGACGGATCGATCCAAGTCGTGGAGTACCTCATCCACCGTGCTATTAGTCACAACGCGGATTCTTTCGATCAGGTACTGGAGCGAAACGTCTTGTGTGAAGAAAAACAAGGGAGCTTACACGTGTTGTGAACAGTGCTCACACGCCGAGGTCGGCAATGGTTTGAAAGCCTACTACCTGGACTTGGAGGCGAGAACGACCGTACGTAGTCCATCATACGTGGGCGGGACGATTGGGCATGCTGACGTGTTCTACGTGTGTGTAGGATGGCTGCACAGCACTGTTTGCGGCTGCGAGCGAAGGCCAGAATGAAGTCGTGCAGTGTCTGCTGGACCATGGCGCTGACGTGAATGCCCTGAATACCGACGGATGGACACCTCTGCAAGCGGCTGCTCAATATGGCGACGTCACCACGATCGAGCTGCTGTTGGCGGGTGGCGCCGACGTGCACAGCCGTCATGCGGTACGTTTGTGGCTTGATCTCTTCAATTCCCCGTGCAGTACCGATTTTACTGGTCTGTTTGGTTGCAGGATGGATGCACGGCGCTTTTTGAGGCTTCGTTGAAGGGCAAGCGAGACGCTGTTTCAGTGTCTGTTGGACCACGGAGCTGACGTGCATCTGGCAGCTAATCGTAATACGGCGCCGTTCCATGCAGCTGCGATTTCATGTGACCAAGCGACCATGGCGCTACTCGTGGCGCTGCCCGAGGCCTCACACATGTGCGAGAAGGTCATAGAGGCCAGCCGAGTATTTCATCCGATATGCTCATTTCGTTGTGCCCATCGTACTGTAGACGAGACATTCGGCACTTCATATGGTCGCGGATTTTTATCGAGTAGACCGCGGATGCAAAGCGAGTATCGGTCGTTTTCGGATGGTAATCGAGTGAAATTTTTCACTGGACGATAATCGAGTATCCGAGGATGGATTTAGAGTTCATTTCTAACCCGTTTTGGCAACCGATAGACCGCCGCTGATCGCGGCGGGGCGCCAAGCCGCGCCCGCTTCGCTCGAGTGCTCCATAGTCGCCGACCTCCGCTTCGCTGTGGTGGCTCCAAAATAGATAGATCCTCCCTGTAGGTACGTGTACTCCGCGCTACGCGCCGCGCTCCCGACCTCCGCTACGCTGCGGTGGGTCTCCGCTCTCTAAGCGCTCACGAGCATTTTGATACGGTTGCAAAATGCAGGTATCGGAAACTCGATCAGAATCCTCTTATACTCATTTTTCATCCTAAATAGTTTATCACTCGATTTCCATCCGAAAATGACAAATACTCGCTTTGCATCCGAAATCTACTCGAAAGTAAGCTTTTCTCACTTCATATCGCGGACTGTAAAGGGGCTGATGCTCTGATGGAGTTTCTGATTCACCAAGGTCTGGACGTCAACGCTGGCAATGAGGTTAGGACCGAAGTCTAGGCCTTGTACCTACTTTTGCCTAATCCTGGCTGCTGATGCACGCGTAGGGGGACTGGACGCCATTGCTGCAGTCGATTGAGAGTTGCAGTCTCCGTACAACTGCGTCGCTGATCGAGCACGGCGCTGATATCAACGCAGTGGCGAACGATGGCTCAACGGCACTGTCCCAAGCCGTCGAATTCGGAAAGCAAGACGTCGAAGATCTGCTTCGGCGTAAACTACGTCAAGATGAGGAGGCAAATTAAGAGCGCCAACCGTCCCAGTGGGGCCCTCCATGAGTGCGTTTCACAGTCAGCTGGCTCCACTGCGTCATCACGGGCTACGGTCCCGAGGATGACGCAGGATTGTC
>JAADXI010000090.1:0-44744 GCA_023337615.1 Pythium brachiatum | reverse complement strand
GCGTGGTCTTGACCGCATCCCGCCACATCCACACCAATGTTGCTCCTGGAAACTTGCTGATGGCAAACCCACTTGTCGTATCGTGAACCGTATCAAACCGATTAGTAGACGGTCTTCTATTTTGACGCAAAATGAAGTTTGCGCGGAAAAGTTGGACCAAAGGAAACGAAGGGCAACATGGGGAAGAGTGGAAACCTATGGCGTCCATGGCCGCGTCCACGTGGAGGAGGGAGGAGAAATATATCAAGTCATGTGCATGAAGCAGCTAAAGCTTGAGCGTATTGATGGCTGACGTTGGTGGTCTAGTGGAGCGAGCGTCGTTGTCGCGCTGGACGAGTTGGGTTCAAGTTCAATTCCGGTCCATTTTCGACGACCAACAAAGGCAATTGCCGAGCTGCTTCTTTGAGGTCGCGGTCGAACGTGGTGAGCACCAGGCTGTGTTGTTCGTTCGATTGCATTCGCTGTGTTTGTGGCTGGGTGTGCTATTTCGAGAGGGCGGTGAACGGAAATGGCAACGCTGACTATTAGGAGACTGGTGCGTTTGCAGTTACCGCCAGCTCAACAGCGAGCATACATTAGCGCTCGTATTTGCAAACGGCAGCGGAAGGAGCTGAGTGGATTGAAGCGTGGGGTGGCGTATCACGAGTAGAGAGCAGTGACCAGAGAACAAGTCGATGGCTAGTTTGTGAGCATGTGCTATGGATCAACCGCAGGCCCCGAAACCACAGCCGCCTCTCGCAGACGAGGGCTCCATCAGCCGGCCGTCCCTTGGCCCTGATTCGTCTCATTTGATTCAAGTCGACGGTAGGTGGGGTGCATGATTTACAAGCGAGTATGGCGGCGTATTGACGGTTTTCTGTAGAAATCCGACGCAGTATGTTGGCGGACCAGGCGCTGCCAGTGGCGACATCAACGAACAACACGAACGATGGCTCGAAGGATCCTGCATCAACTGCACCTATGAAGAACGGCTCTTTACGAACAGTGGGTGCAGCACTCGCGCCGTCAACTGAGCTTGATGCGCTGGCGCTGGGGAAGCCTCCAAGTGACCTGCTGCGGCCAATCAGCCCGGTAGCGCCACGAGTCTTTCTGCCGGCGGAGCTTGCCGAGCAGCTGAGAGAAGTGGCGACGACAAGCCAGAATCAATTGGCCAACCCTGCGCGGCGAAAAAAGAGAGGCTCCAGTGGAATCCGACGGCGAGTCTCGAGTGTGTTGAAGATGGCGGGTATCAATATCCTGGATGACGAAAAGGAGCGAGTGAATGGGCTGTGGGAGATTTTCGACGTTGACGGCGACGGCATCATCGATTATGCAGAGTTCTGCCGATATACGTGCGACTTGATCGAGATGCAGAAAAAGAGGAAAACGCAGGCTGCGATGACCTCAGTCGAAACCAAGTTTGTGCGCATCGTCATCCTCGAGATCATGCAACTGGGTACGTTGCAGCGAGCGATCGAGTCGGTGTTCCACATGCTCGACCTAAATCGCAGCGGGAAGATTTCGCAAATCGAATTTGAAGACGGCATCCGAGCCCTCGGGATCTTGGATTTCAATTACGAGGTGCACGGAGTGAAACGACGATTTGCAGACACGTCGCTCTTCTTTTTGCGCGTCGGTAACCCGCTCCGAGATTGGGTCGTGTGGGTGGTGGAGTGGAAATGGTTTGACCGCTTCATCTTGGCATGCATCGTGGCAAACTCTGCCATGCTTGCATTTCGAGATTTCCAAGATCCTGGGTCCGTGCCCGATGCGAATGGGGTCACCAAGTTGAGCATGCGGAATACCATTCTGGATCAAGCCGAAGCAGTTTTCTCGTGGATATTTGTGGCTGAGTGTGGGCTCAAGATCATAGCCATGGGGTTCGCCTTCGGGCGTGGCGCATACCTGCGAAGCTACTGGAATATGCTGGACTTCTTTGTTGTCGTGGTCGGCCTCATCAGTGATCTTCCCGGCGTTCCCAAGATCTCATCTTTGCGAACGGCTCGAGTACTTCGACCGCTGCGGACGCTGAGCAATCTCCGGCGAATGAGGATGCTCGTGTACGCGCTCTTCTCAGCTATTCCAGCGCTCTTCAACGTGATGGTGATCTTATCGTTTGTTTTCACTGTATTCGGTATCCTGGGTGTTCTCTTTTGGAACGGCATCCTGTACAACCGGTGCCGAGCAACACCAGCGCCAGTTGATGGCGTCTGGGCGCTCGCAGGCAAAGGCCGGCTGTGCGGAGGTGCTTACCAGTGTCCAGCCGGCCAATATTGCGGCTCCGTGTATGCTCCACCAGAAGGCACGTTTGTTAACGCCAGCGCAATCTCGTCTGCAGACAAGTGGGATTATGCGACAACGGGATTCGATCACATCGGCGCGGCAATGTTGACATTATTCCAGTGTATCACACTCGAAGGCTGGACCGCCGTCATGTATAATGTAAGTCACCCATGGAATTTACGGGCACGATCGGACACAGCTGACCGTTACTGCATGTGTAGATGCAAGACGCACACGACTACGTCTTCGCAACGGCATACTTCGTCATATTCACCGTCATCGGTGCCTTCTTTCTGCTTCAATTCGTGTTCGCCGTCATTTGGGAGCGATTCAACGCGGCAAATGACGGAACCGCCGGGGAGTGGGACCTCATTCTTGAGGAGCGGCGTGCCAGTGCTCGGATATCTTTGGGCGAGGTTCCCCCGGTTACTGTTCAGGACGATGTTGAGAAGCGAAGAAACCAGCTTCGAAAGAGGTCGTCGTTTTCCCAAAGTTTCAAGGCCTCGCTTCGCTCCGGACTTGTTGTTGCCAAGCGCCAGCATCCCGTGCGCCGAATACGATCGCTTTGCCGCAAGCTCGCTAGGGTGAGTGGTCTCTCAAGATACTGAATAAGGTGGCTGCTCACTTACTAATGGTTGCTCTTTCGACCAGAACAACCGTTTCGGAGCCGTGATCGTTGTATGCATCCTCTTGAACACGGTCACGTTGGCAATGGACGAGTATCCTGTTCATCCCGCACGTGACGCAGTCACAGAAGTCATCAATACCGGGCTCACCATCGTCTTCACCATCGAGATGGCCCTCAAACTTGTTGGACTTGGGTTTAGAGAATATCGATCCGATCGCCTGAACGTCTTTGACGGCTTTATCGTCTGCATCAGCCTCGCCGAGTTGCTCATGAAGATCTTCATGACAAATCGCAAGAACGGAACGGGCTTGTCTGCGCTCAGAAGCTTTCGCCTTTTCCGGATCATGAAGCTCGCTCGCTCTTGGAAATCGCTTCGGGAACTTCTTCAAACGGTGCGCAATGTGACAGCCTTGACAGAATCATGATATTGACTGACGGAATCATTGCTGCAGATCGGCAACAGTCTCGCTGATGTAGCCAACTTCGGGCTTCTTCTGTTGCTGTTGATGTACGTATTCGCATTGATCGGCATGCAGTTCTTCGCGAACAAGTTTCGATTCGATGAAGCAGGCGACCCTGTGGAATGGCAGCCTCATGTGTATCCATACACAACACCACCGCATGCGCCATGGACTCCTGAGCGACCGTACACCATCAGCCGATCGAACTTTGATGATTGTGTCTCGGCATTCACGACTGTGTTCCAGTGCCTTACTGAAGAGAACTGGGTGAGCGTGATGTACGACGGTGTTCGATCGTCTGGGTGGACAGCAGCAATCTACTTCATCCTCGTCATGGTGATCGGAAACATCATCATCCTCAACCTCTTTCTCGCGATTTTGCTCGGAAACTTCAGTATCGACGAAGAAATTGAGGACACAGTCACAAAGATTGCACGAGGTGAGCGCCAGCTTCAATCAGTTGCTCAGATTCCAGCCAAACTGAACGCAGTCGTGCCAGTCCCAGTCGAGAGCGATTCGGCACAAGCATTGAGTGATACAGCCGTGAAGCCGCGAGAAAAACGTCGCCGGCGACACAAACACACAAGTACTCACTCTGTGGACAGTGGCGGACGGAACAGCATCGGTCGACACAGCGCTGGGAGAGTGAGCGAGGCAGCCGTAGACGCGGAAAGGCCAAAGTTCCACGGCAGTAACCGATCAGTGAAGAACACTGCAACAAGCAAACCTGGTGAGGGAAGCAGCAGCAGCGGCGAAGAATCACCCACGCACGTTGATGCCGACCGTCGCGCATCAGGTAACCCGCGACAAATTGCATTGGCTATCACTGCTGGCCGACCATCGAAGCCTGTTGTGCGGATCAACTCAACGGCCGCCAGTTCTTTCGTCGAAGTCACCAATCGTGACCGATCTCTCTTCCTGTTCTCAAAGCGCAACGTTGTCCGTCGATTCTGCCGCCAGCTGAAGTGCCACGGCGTATTCGAAGGTGTTATGCTCATCATCATCCTCCTCAGCAGCGTTCAACTCGCTATGGACAACCCGCTCAATGATCCAAGCTCGAAGCTGTCGACGACGCTAGGGGTGCTGGATGCTGCTTTCACTGCAGTCTTCTTTGTCGAGATGGTTTTAAAAGTGGTCGACGCTGGCTTCCTGTTCAACGGCAAGGCATCCTACCTTCGCGATCCGTGGAACATGCTCGACTTGACCATTCTGGTCTGCTCGTCGATCACGCTCTTTTCATCGAACAAGACGCTGCGGTCACTACGGTCATTGCGAACACTCCGTGCTCTGGTACGACCCGCTTCCCATGAGCTTCTTACACCATATCTCTTATATTCAGTTGTTTTGTAGCGCCCCCTCCGCATGATCAGCCGAGTACCAGGCATGCGCCGCGTCGTGAATGCGCTCTTGTCGAGTATCCCGTGCATCATGAACGTCTTCCTTGTCTGCGTCCTCATCTTCCTGGTTTTCGGGATCATCGGCGTGAACCTCTTCAAAGGACGAATGTTTTACTGCGATATGAGCTCATTTTCCGACGAGAAGCTGTACGCGCTCGAGAAAGAGTTCGGCTTCACCAACTTATCCTTCCGCAAGCTCTTCTCCCAGCAGGACTGCTTGGACCAGGGCGGGATGTGGAGTCTATACAATCGGAACTACGACAACGTGCTCAAGTCAGCCATGACTCTCTTCGAGATGAGCACGACGGAAGGCTGGGTTTCAATGATGTACCTGGGTGTTGACGCCACCGAAATCGGCTACCATCCCGTGCAGAACTACAACCGCTGGTACATCGCCTTCTTCATCGGTATGTTTAGTAGCACCCTACGCTTTAGTATCGATCTGCTCATGCTCGTTCTGTCTGTTTAGTCTTCATCATCATCGGGAGCTTTTTCACGATGAACCTCTTCGTGGGAGCTGTCATCGACAACTTCAACCGCATGCGAGACTCGTTGAGCTTCATGGATGTCGAGAGTGATACTCAACGCGAGTGGCTGCAGATCCAAGAAGCTGTGCGAGCGTACGTCTTGGAATGCACATTTATCGTACGTGTCCATTTTGCTAATGCTGCTGCTGTTGATATCGTTAGGACGCGCTTGATTCCCAAATTGTCCGAGCCGAAGAACCGGTTTCGCAAGTTCTGCCATCATATCCAGCAGCACCCCAAATTTGAGGCACTGATTGCGGCGAGTGTGCTGGGCAACACTGTGATGCTCGCTATAACCCACTTTCAGCAGTCAGCGTTGACGACTGCGATTCTGGCTGGCGGCAATATCTTCTTCTGGGCCGTGTTCTTCGTGGAAGCACTCATCAAGTTCATGTCACTGGGTCACAAGTATTTCCGAAGCGGCTGGAATCTCTTTGACTTCGCTGTCGTGTGCGGCAGTACGGTATCGACAGTGCTTCCATTCTTCACTGATGGCAAGATCTCCCCAGTAGCCAACACACTTCGCGCCTTTCGCATGGGCCTTGCGATTCGCCTGATGAAGAGAGCCAAGAGTATGCAAGACATTGTGAACACGATCCTGGACAACATGCCTGCGCTCGTGAACGTGTCGACGCTCCTGTTTCTCATCATGTTCGTGTACGCGGTGATCGGAGTCCAACTGTTTGCGGGCGTCATGCTTGGTGAGAATCTCAATGAGCACGCAAACTTTCAGACCGTCACTGTGGGGATGGTGACGCTGTTTCGCTTTGCGACGGGCGAGGCGTGGAACGATGTGATGTACGACCTCATGGTGCAACCGATCTCCGGTAGCTTGGATTATCCGTATGGCCAGTCGTGCGTCGCCGACTTCACGTACACTCAACTAGCGGCTGCACGCAACTTCACCGGCGACCCACTGCTGACGATCGGCTGCTCCCCCGGCATCCCAGTGACCTACATGTACTTCCTCACGTACCAGTTACTGGCGTCGTACGTGCTCCTCAACTTGTTTGTCGCCGTCATTCTCGAGGGCTTTGAAGAAACCACGGAGAAAAACTTTTCCTGTGTGACCAAGAAAGATCTCCTGGCGGTCAGCGCGATCTGGGAGAAGTTCGACCCGTTGGCGATAGGGTACATCTGCGACCACGACTTCCTCAAGTTCCTACGTGAGGTGCCGCAGCCACTGGGCCTTCCGAAGCCGATCCGTCGACGAGATCTCGAGCAGTGGGCCAAGCAGCTCGATCTCTTCCTCCAGCCAAATGGCAAGATCAGCTTCAACTCGTTCATCCTGTCGGCTACACAGGCGCTCATGTTCCGCGTCGCCCAAGAGCGCGGTGAGCAGATCATTCCGGCGCGAGGAGCCGCCAGTTTCTTTGCAAAGACCCACGGATTCGTGCGCAACATGGCCATGTCTCGCCGCCGCAGCTCCGTAGCGGCCGTGTCCAGTCTGTTTGTGATCCTGTGTGTGAAACGTATCCAAGCCGCGGCTCGCTCGCGCATTGCGCGTAAGCGATACCTGGAGTTCAAGCAGGAGCTGGCGGCTAGACGCATCACTCTGTACGACCAAGCAGCCATCGATAACTCCAATAGCCAGCCTGTGGAGGAATCGAACGCAGTGCCTGCGATGGCGCCAGTGGTGGAGGACCACGAGTCGACGGCGGAGGACGTGCAACAACCACCCGTTGATGCTGCCGACGGCTCAGCACCACCAGAAGGCAGCGTAGATGTAGGTACAGCGACCGCGCTGAGCACAGCGCCCTCTATTTAATAGCGATAGCAATAGACCTCTCTCTTCCATGAGGAGCTACTTGGTCTCGGTGTGTGGTTCCTGGACCTTGAGGTTGGTCTCAGCTGGCTTGAGCGCCTTGAGCGGGCCTGGTGGGCTGGCAGCGAAGCGCGCGTAGTACATGGAGGCCATGAAGATGCCCTGCGCCGTGAACAGGATCTTCCAGCGCTGCTCCACGAGATAGCGCGCGAACGGCGTCATTTTCGTCCTCACAATTTATTGTCGATCTCTGCGCGATGGAAAATATTGGTCCCATACCAGCACTGAATTGATGTGTCCACATAAATTAGGGAATACCCATCACTCTGTTGAACAATTTCAATAGTAGACGGTCTTTTGATTAAGGTAAGAAGGCTTCTATTTAGAGCTGCTGGTGGGTTTGGGCTTCAGGTGCGACGTTCACTCTGGAATCCATTCCTCCCAACCCACAAAGGAAAACGCAAGCCCTCAAGGAAGAGACAGTGAAGCCGGTGAAGCGGGGACGCAGTTGAAGGGCAATATGGAGAGCAGCGTAGCAGGCTACGCGGAGGACACTGGCTCAGGGGACGGCAATGGAGGGCGTCCGCGGCGTCAGGCGTCGCGAGCCGCGAGATCGGCGGTGAAAAAGCCGTCCAGGGGGCTGAATGGCGGTGTGAAGAAGACGGAATCCGAGGAGGACGACGATGAAGAAGGCGAAGAAGAAGAGGAGGAAGAAGAAGAGGAGGAAGAGGAGATCGAGGACATGGACGCCGCTGAGGAGGAGGCCGCACGCGCCGCTGGCGGCAGTCGGTCCGGTACGAACGCGCGCAGTGGCTCCACAGACATGCAGGCGTTTGAAAAGGGCGCGATGGTGCGGATCGTGCGCACGTCGGACGTGGACCAGCGCGTACCGCACACAGTTGGCAAGATCGGGCTGATCGAGGAGGTTCCGCAGCACCCGAATACGTGGTTCAAAGTGCGGATTCGCGACGGTGATGTTGTGTACAAGTACCGTCCGTCGGCGTTGCTTCTCGTGGGGTCGGAAGAGGACCAGGAAGACCAGGAGGACGGCGGGCAGCAGTCGTATGAGGAAGAAGAGGAGGAGACACCTACGCACGCGCCGTCGCGGGCTGTTGGCGGTGGTGACGAGGGTGTCGGCGACGATACGGACGGTGTAGAGGAGTCGGAGGGCGAGCAGAAGGAGGCGGAGGAAGAAGACGAGGAAGAGATGGAGATTGACACGCGCGTGCGTGTCCAACTGGCCACGCTGGCGCGTCGAGAGCGGGATCTGAAGAAGTACCAGGGCAAGCTCGGTGTGATCATTGCGGTACGTTGAGTGGGACGTTTTCAGAGAACGCAGATGGGATTATATGTGTTGACAGACTGATTGGGATGCGTAGAGCGACCCGGATGGCTTCAAAGTGCAGCTCGACAGCGAGGATATCATCACGATCAAGCAGAAGCATCTCGTAGCGGCGCCGGACGAGCCGCGCGTGGATGAAGACGCCAGCGGAGCCAACGACTCGGATGTGGAGACGCCCAAGGGCCAGTTGTTGTCGGATTTGGATCCCGATATGTGGATCGACCGTCGGTGTCGCGTGAACGTCGGCAAGTTCAAGGGCCGTTTCGGTCGCGTGCTGCGCTCGGGCAATGGATGGGTCCAGCTCCGCTTGGACAACTCAAACGAGAACACTGCGAAACGTGCGTACGAGCTGACGCTGTTGGAAGATATGGAGACTATCAAGGAGTTGTACGCAAAGAGCGTCGCGAAGCGTCGCGAGCACGGAGTTGGCAGTCGCGGTGGTGGCGACGATGATGGCGATGAGGACGAGGACGATGAAGACGGCGACGAAGGTCTGCGAAGCGGAGGCGAGGACAACATGACTGCTGAAGACTCGCAGGGTGAAGAAAGTGGCGGCACGCGATCGCGTCGCCTGGCTACGCGTGGCAACTATGGCATCTCCTGGATTGAGAAGAAAGTGTACCTCCCCAACCGCAAGGGCTTTGGTATCGTCAAGCGAGCCGATCGAGAGACCTGCACTGTCGAAGTCGGCTCGTCCAAGATTCTTCGTGTCTTCAAGAAGAAGGATTTGGAGCTGATGGAAGAAGATTCGTCGAAGGTCGGCCGCGGGCAGCGTAACCGCAACAGCAACGCCAAGGCAAAGGACAAGTTGGGTCTCCCCGAAGGCGTCACGTTGATGGGCACAACGGCTGCGCGATACGCCGCTTTCCAGGATCAAGTGAAGAAATTCATCATGCGTCGCCGCGAAAAGTTCAAGAAGCGCCCGAATCTGCTTGGATGGAAGGCCGAGTTCGAAGCCAAGCTTCGCAGCAACGAGATCCAGGATAAGGAAGACCCGTCGGTCGTTGATCTTGTTGTCGTCCCGCAGTGCGAGATCTGTGGTGTCGAGAAAGAGGTACGCCACCTTTTCATAGGTAGCTTGGTTCCGACGTGTTCTCTAACCCGGCTCATTGTGACCTGCTTGTAGGAGATGAACGGCGAGTGCTGGAATGTTTCATGCCCACGGTGCGTCAACTTCGATGTCGAAGGCTACGTGCCCAGCGAAGGTTTGTTGGAAATGCGATTTGTGCTTTTTTCATCGTTCGTGTGGACTGACCCTCTCTGTTCTCAACAGACTCCTATGCGCGAATGCCGATGCTGCCGTTTCCATCGGAGCGAATCACGAACACGGTGTGCCTTCGTGCCGCCGAGACCCAGCGCAAGCGCAAGAGACGGCAACTCATCTCCTCAATGGCTGCCGACGGCCACGACAGTCTCCAGGAACAACTTCCCACACCGCGCAGCTTGAAGCGCCAGGCCAGTGCAGATAGCGTGAAGTCAGAGGCGAAGAAATCCAAGAAGGACGGTGCAAAGCCTAAGAAGGTCAAGTCGGACGACAAGAAGAGCAAGAAGACTTCAAGCAAGATCAGTCCGAGCGGCGCCGAGACCAAGAAGTCCTCGTCTGCGAAGAAGAGCAAACCTGACAGCGTGAAGCTGTCGCCAGCACGAGCTCCGCAGCCTCCAGTGGAGACCAACGCGGATCAACCGGGTGCAGCCTTCCGACCGCAGTACGACAGCGTGTTTTCGAGATAGAGCGGCTAGTACAGTCAGCTGGGCTGATACGGTGAATGAAACAGAGAGTACGCCCGAGGGTACGTTTGTAAGGCCGTGTTTGTCATTGATTACCATTCGCTATGCAGATACGAATGGCTTCGCCAGATGGAGTCAGCCACGCATTCATATGAGCAAGCCAATTGCACGGTTGAGGCGTCGAAGACGAGAGCGTGGCTCGCCAATCATGCTGCAGTGAGAACATGTTGCGAACTGATTTATTTTTACGCTCATCAAGGATATCAAATCGGCCTTCGACGAAACCTGTGCGTACACCGTGGCAATCTCTCTTTCCAATCGAGCTGGAGGAGCATCCACGTCGAAGCAGTGAGGCTGCTGTAGCGAAGAGTCTTCGACATGGGGAAGCGAGGCTCGGTGGGCGGGGCCAGTGATGCGAAGTCGACGCGCTCGGTGCGTGAGAAGAGCGCACGCTACTCGACCACCGAGAAAGACTCCGTTAATGAAGCAGCGAAGGCGTGTGAAAAGTCTGCGCTGCCCGCAGTCGAACCATCAAATAGGAAGAAGAGCGATCGGCCACTGTTGCGCAAGAGCAGCAGCGCGAGTTTGTTGGATGTGCCGAATGGCGAGACGCCGCCTACGAATGAAGACGGTGGCCCTCCTCATATCCGTCGTAAGTCCAACAGTCTCCGCGATCTCACCGTGGAAGAGTCCAAAGCACTCAAGGAGAAGCACGAGGGCGAGAAAGCTGCAGTCAAGAAGTCGAAGCGAAGCGCTCGCAACAGCGTGGGTCGAGGCAGCATCTCGCGTGTGGAGACTGCAGGCAACTTACCCCCACTCACGCCCAAGGCGACAAGCCGAACGCAGTCCGAGCAGCAGATGCAGAGCCGACCGAGACGACGAAGGCGCGCGGGCGACATTGATCTCCAACGGCAGCCGACGATCGACGTGGTCGTCAAATATGAACGTACGTGAGCAAGCGAACACTGACCTGAGCGAGACGATACCGGCAGAGCTGACGGTGCTGTGTGCGTGTGCGTGTGTGGGTGTATGTAGTGGGACAGACAGAGCTCAAGAAGTTCAAGCTCTGCTTCAGCCAAATCGATTTAGAGTGAGTTGTGAGAATGCTGATGCTGGGAATGAGAGAAACTCACGAGTTGAGTTGTTTTACAGTCAGAGTGGCAGCATCGACTACGACGAGTTCTTCGAGTTCATCGACGAGCGCAAGACGCCGTTTTCCGAGGGCTTGTTCCGTTTGATCGATGCCGATAGCAACGGCACGGTGCGTGGAGCTTAGTGTTTCTGACGTGGACGACCTTCGAATCTGACGGTACCGTGTGTGATGTAGATCGACTATGAAGAGTTCGTGCACGCCATGGTGATGTACTGCATGTACACACGCGACGAGATCCTACAGTGTACGTTTGCTGTGATCTGAGCCCTTCGTCTTCATTGGCTAAGTCTCGATCCTGCCGCTGCAGTCGCCTTCGACACATTTGACCCAGGAAAGACTGGCGCGATCGGCGAGAAGGAGTTCAAGCGGCTCATCAGTCAGGTCAACGACGGGAAGCCAGCGTTCCCAGGCAACTTTGCGAACGCGCTGGCCGAATTCGATCGCGACAAGGATGGTGTGATTGACTTTGAAGAGTTCAAGGTCATGAACAAGCGCTACCCGATGCTGCTGTTTCCATGCTTTCGGCTCCAAGACCGCATGCAGAAGTCGACGCTGGGGGAGAACCACTGGCTCAAGCTCCAGAAGCGTCTCTACGACCGACTCAAGCTCGAAAACTACCAGCGCAAACACAACGGCGCGCTGCCAGCGCTCGGTGTGGTCGGCAGTATCCGCAAATTCCTCGGCATCGACGGCCGCGACATCTACGTGCCGTAAAGCGAAAGCGAACTCCAAACGCGACTCATATTATCCACCTCCACACCTCCTCTGCCAGAAAGACGGGCATCCCTAGAGTCTCACTAGTGGCTATCGCGACGACGCATCTTGGACCTCTGCATCTTCACGGCACGCTCCGAGATCTCGACTTTGCGCTCGTAGTTCTTGATCTCCTCCTGGAGCTGGTACGCCTTGGCTTTCTGACTCACATAGTCCAGGATCTTACAGCCAAACCAAACTCATCAGATCCAACCTTCAAGTCCACACAATATCAGTAGCTGATCGCACCTGTGGCATGTCTTTGTTCGGCTCGGCGCCCTGCTGGACCTGGAGCTTGTTGATCTTCTTATCGTCTCGCTGGTTGAGGTCATCGATCTGGCTGATCTCCTCCACGATCTTCTCGTTGAGCTCCGTGCGGCTCTGGATCTCATTTTGTAGCCACGTGCTCTCCTCCATGAACTCCTGCAGCTTCTTCTTGAGGTTGTTGAGCACTTGCACCGTGTTACCTGTGGTCTGCTTGAGCTTGAGCAGCTCTTCGTTGCGCTCTTCGATCTTAGCGACGTACTGTTTGTTTTCGATCTGCAGCTGATGGAAATCAATGTAGTGGAGCGCGTCGCCCATCTCCTCCTTGTGGCGGAGCTGAGCATCAATCTTCTGGGCCTGGCTCTTGAGTGTCGCGTTCTTGAGCCGCAGCTTTTCGATCACCGCGTCCTTTTGGCGCAGCTTCTCCTCCATGTACCGGATCATCTTCTCCGCAATGGTCTTGCCCGTACGAAAGTTCTCCGCGCCAACTACGATATCGCGTTTAAACTCGTACGCGTCCTTCTTGAGCTCAGCAATGCGGATATCCGTCTCCTCCAGCACCGCACGCAGCGTGTCGATGAGCCGCTCGCTCGTACGCTTGGTCTCCTCGAGTTCTTTCTGCGCCGCCTCGAGCTCCGTGCTGCAGATATCGTTTTTCTGCTCCATCGTGAGCATCATCTGTGCACGCGCTCGCCTCGCTCTGTTGCCTGCTTTGCCTTTGTCTTTTTCGTCTCTCTTTTCTTCGTCATCGCTGCCTGTGAGGCCCTGCGCGTGGCGATGCAAGTGTGACTCAAACAGCTCATTTTCCTGCTTGAGCACCTCGTTCTGCCGCGTCAGATCCTCCAGCTACCGCCACCAACACAAATCATTAGCCTACTAGCTCTACACCACGTATCAATATACCGGTAGGATCATGCGTTCATGCCTTGGTCTCCAAGTCATCCAGCTCGTCGTCGCTCATGGTTGATCGATCTCCTTCGCTTTTCGTGCAGTGTGGAGCTTGGCGTCGTTTCGCGACCCCAAATACTAATCAAACCAGAGGCTAGGCCAGCCTAAAAAATGTTACGAACTCTATCTACCTGATATGAGCTGCTCGGGTGAGCACCTCCATTCCCATCAACCTCTTCATCACAAATCCGATCCGCAGCATGAAGCGGGCGCTGGTGATCCGCAATGTGGCGCACCACGACGTGCCCGTGGACTCGCTGGACAACGCCTGCGTACAGGCCTTCACAGCCAACGGCTTCATCACGGAGATCGCGGTGCTCCACGACTCGGACATCCGCCACCAGCTCCTACAGACACACGCGCGCGGCTCGTACTACGCGCCGTCCAACGGGCCCACGCACAACCAGAACCACAGCAGCAGCAGCAATTCTCATAACTACAACAACTCCAATGGGTCGCCACCCACGCCGTTTGACGCCGTGGTGTTCCGCGCCGCGGGGCTGTCGGCGCAGCGCGTGCTGTCCGTGATCAAGATCGTGCGCACCATCAGCCGCCAGCTCTTCCTGTGCGTGTTCAGCTCGCAGCTCGTGGAGGATCCGCGCGGCCGCTACGAGTGTTTCCAGGAGGGTGCTTCCATGGTCACGAGCAGCATGGAGGACGTCCACCAGGTCATGCGCTTCATCGGCTCGTGTCCAGACCACCTGAGCCAGTCGAGCCACAGCGGCTACCGGTGTCCGATCTGCACCAAATCGGGCTTCAGTGAGGACCAGTTATGGCGCCACTGTCCGCTGTACCACATCAACGACAAGAACCGAGACGATATCCGCTGCCCGATCTGCCGCCAGAACACGCGCGGGCCGTTCCAAGTGCATCTCCACAACGCCCACGGGCCCCCAGGCCGCGGCGAGATGGCCAGCGAGTTCACCATGGGCGAGAGCGTGCTGTACTCGTTCGCGCTGGTGGTGTGCCACAACCGCAAGTACAACAGCTTTCTACTCGTCCAGGAGTTCGCAAACTCTGGCTACTGGCTGCCCGGTGGGCGGATCGACAGTGGTGAAAACCCGGCCCAGGCAGCGATCCGAGAGACCAAGGAGGAAGCAGGCATCGACATTCGACTCACGGGCGTGATTAAGATCGAGTACCACCCGAAAGAAGACCGCAGCGGCAACAACTACGTGCGCATGCGGTTCATCTTCTACGCCGAGCCGCTGGACTGCGACCAGCTCCCCAAGTCGATCCCCGACTATGAGAGCGCCGGCGCGACGTGGTGCAAAGCCGACCAGGTCGCGTCGCTGCCGCTGCGAGGACCCGAGCCGACGACGTACTTTTCGTACGTGGCGTCGGGCAAACCCATCTACCCTCTCGACCTCATCCAGGTCAGCACGGCGGCATCACCCAAGGGCAGTGGTAGTAGTAGAAGGTAGTAGCTCACAATTTCTGACTGGAACTGTAGGCCATAGAACAATAATAGTGAAGAAAGTTGTGCCCACACACAGTGAAAAATATCTGACCTGGTTAGTTGACGAGAGACACCTTGCCTGGTGCAGTAGTCGTCGACATACTGTAGTGACACCTCCAGAAATGGTGGCTGCCGAGATCCCAGAGATGTTAAACACTAGAGTTTTGATATGATACGCTTCTTGCCTGTGTTTGATTGGGGTTATGAATGGGAAAAACAACGAACAACTACTGCTTCTGCGCACGCTCGGCGTCCGTGACGGCGCGCTGCCGCTCGGTCGCCGCCTTGCGCTCTTCCTCTCGCTCCAGCACCTCTTCAAAGCCTGGAGGGCACGTCATCGACCGCTCAAGGCCCGCGAGTCCGATGACCGACTTGTTCGATCGCCGCAAAAAGCTCAGGTCGTGTTCGCGCGTGATGGTGACAGGTGGCGTCTCGATTTCTGCTACCGACTTGGGCGACGAAGGCGTCTCTCCACTGTCGTCGTCTCCCTGGTCCGTCTTGGCTTCGAGCAGCTTCTTGGCCTTGTGGGCAGCAGCCTCAAGCTCACGCTGTTCGTGCATGTACGCGTGCCAGTCCATGGCGTTCACTTCCGCCAGTGGACCGAGTAGTTCACGGTACTTCTTGATAAAGCCACGCACTTCCTTCTGGAGCTCCACGCGACGCCGCGGCAGCTCGTCCTGCGTAGCGCGGTACTGCGGCAGCAGGCGGTAGAATAGAGGACGCACGGTCTTCAGCTCAATGATACCAGCCTCCACCGAGCGCACGCCAAAGAACGAGAACAGCGGGAACGACAGCAGCAGCAGGAAGATGGACGACCAGTACCAGTCCGTGATCAGCGCCAGCACGACGCCGTACGTGAGCCACAGCGCCGGCACCGCCACCATCGAGAACGCGATCTTCTTGCTCAGCACGACATCGCGACCAGCGACCTTGACCTTGGATCCGGCCAGCGCCTTCTTCTGCTCCAGCGACGCCACGTACCGCGCCATGAGACCTACGGGCGCGTTCAGCACGAACGACGGGATGGACGCCAGCGCAAAGATCAGCGCGCCGTACAGCGCCGAGCCGATCACGTCGTGGATGCTCCACCACGCGATGAACGGTACCTGGTGGTCCTTGAGCCCCATGAGCTTGAGCGTGTCGTTGTAGTCCTGGAGCTTGGTCTGCAGGGCCTTCACGTCCTCTTCGGCCTCCTTCACACCGCTCAGAACCTTGTAGCCTTCGGCAAAGCGGCGGTTCAGGTCCTGCGTCTCCTTCACACTTAGTCGAACGCCCGAGCGCTGGAACAGGCGCCGCGCCGTGAACACGAGCTGCAGAATGTTGTAGTCGGGCGCCGTGACGATCACGCTGCGCATGCCTTCCTCCACGCGGTGCAAGAAGTCGTTACAGGCCTGGCGCTTGTCCTCTCGGTACGTCTTCATGAGCTGGTCATCCGGCACGATCGGAGTGCCAAACTCCACCGTCACACGTCCACGGAAGCGGTGGCCACGGAAGTAGTTGAGACCCACGGGCACCACAGGCACGCTGACGTTGTACTTGTCCTTGACCCCCAATGCCATGATCGCCACGCCGGCCTTGAGCGGCAATAGGTCCGTGCGGTCGTGGGAGCCGCCCTCCGGGAAGATGCCAATGCAGTTGCCGCGGTTCAGGTGCGTGTACACCTTGGCAAACGTCACAGCCTGGTCCACCTTCTTGAAAATCCCGAACGGCGCCGACTCAAACACGGGCTTGTCGTCTCCGTTCTTCAGCGGACCGTCCACGATCAGCTCCGTGTCGCTCACGACCGTGAGGATCTTGACAGGCGAGCCGCTGTCCTTGACCGACTTGCCCTGGTACCGCACCTGGTCGCCGGGAGTGACCTGCGCCGTGAAGCTCGTGCCTTCACCGACGATCGTGTAGTCCTTCTTGGCGGCCTGGGCCTGGGCGTCTTCATCGCCGCTGCAATTGGCCGCCGCCTCGGCAGCCTCCACCAGCACCACCGCCGCCGCGTCGTTGAGCTTGATCTTGCCAACACCAGAAATCACCGAGTCCTGTGGACGCACGACTGGGATGCAGCCCATGATGCGGCTAAAGTCCCCAATAACGGGACGGTGCCACGACTTCTCGGCGATGAGCAAGCCGACTTTGCGTGGACTGGTCATCATGACTGTGAGCCCGTCGACAAACTGGTTGGCGTGGTTGCCCGTGAAGATCACCGGCCCATCGAGCGGGATGTTGTCGATGCCCACAACATCAATGCTCTTGAACGAGATGCTGAGCACGCTGTGGAGAAACACGCGCGTCGACTTGTAGATCACGTCGCTGATGTTGTGCCAGAGCACGCCGAGCATCATGGCGAACGATACAAAGCCCCAGTAGTACGGCGGCACGCCCAGGAAGCCGCTCACGGCCTTCACGGGGTTCAGCGAGTCCACGGACAGCGCCAGCAGCAGGCTCAGTGCCAAAACCTGCGGCCACAAGTCCGTGAGTACTTCGCGCTTGTACAGCTTCATGGGATCTCACGCGATGGAGACGAGAGCGACACGTGCGGGTACGAGAGGAAGTCGGGGAATGGATGAAGATGCAGAGCAAGCGCGCAGTGTTGATGCAGACGCAGCAGACGCACGCGCAGCAGAGGAGATTTCGATGGGATGAACGCGATCGCCGCGTTGCTTTGCCTGTGGACCAGAGAAAGATGTGGATCTCGGAATGACGACGGCGACGAAGCGAAGAATATTGAGCAGCTACGATCGTACTTAGTAGGATGGTATACAAACACCAAGTACGATTGGATTTTTGTTATTGTGTCGGCTACGGTACATGTGCGTGACCAAGCAGCTGACGCGCACGTGTCATGTGGGCGCTGGGTTCAAGTGACTGGCGTGCGAGGAGGCAGGGCGACCGGGAAGTCATTCTGGAACCTATGCTGGCCTGTCCACGTCGACTGCGTCAACAATTCGCGGCTGCCCCTCCAGAACCATCACTCTGGTGGGTATCCTCAGACGTGACCCACTTAATCAGAACTGAGTCTGCTTCCAAGAGTGAGTTGAAACAGCAGCGGTTCACGGCAACTGCACTCGACCACGGACGCCGTCGTGGTCCGATGTATTTTTAGTCGTCTCGAGCAGTGGTTTATGCGCCAAGTCGTCGGATGTGTGTGTCGTGTTGTGGGCTGTGCTTCGCTGGATGGAGAGGCCCAGTCAGTCACAGTCGTTGTCTCCGCTATTATTGTGCAGCTCAGCGTGGATCAACCGACACCGTGTGTGTGCAGTGGGTTGTCTGCAGCACATCCATCCAGCGTGAGAGCAAGGCTTCAGGTGCTGCCCGTGCTGCTCGCTGTCTGAAGCTCGCGCCACCGTGACGCGCGTGACGCCGCTTTCTGCCGACGAGACCGCCGCCGCCATGAGCGACTCCGGGCTCGTAGTCGTAGACAATGTCATCAAGAAACTGCTCGCCGTCCAGGAGAAGCCGTCGCAGACAGAAGTCACCGATCTGACCACCGAAGAAGTCATGCTTCTGTGCCGCAAAATCCGAACGGTACGATTCCGCTGAGCTCTCTCTGATGAGGAGGATGAGTAAAAAGACTGACCGAGCAAACCTCCGCCTTTCAGATCTTCTTGGAGCAGCCCGCGATGCTCGAAGTCCCAGCGCCGATCAACATATGCGGCGACACCCACGGCCAGTACTCTGACCTGCTGCGGTTGTTTGAGATCGGAGGCTTCCCAGACGAGCGGAGTTACCTGTTTCTGGGCGACTACGTGGACCGCGCCATGCAGAGCATCGAGACCATTTGTTTACTGTTCGCCTACAAGATCAAGTACCCGAACCGCTTGTATCTGCTGCGCGGCAACCACGAATGCGCATCCATCAACCGCATTTACGGCTTCTACGACGAGTGCAAGCGACGCTTCTCTGTGAAACTGTGGCGGACGTTCGGCGATTGTTTCAACTGCATGCCCGTGGCTGCCGTCGTCGCCGACAAGGTGAGGCGTATCGCTAGCTCTACACACCGTGCAAGAATCATTCCCTGACTCTTCTCTGTGTGTAGATCTTCTGTACACACGGTGGATTATCTCCAGACCTCTACACACTCGACCAAATCCGCAATATACGTCGACCGACGGACGTCCCAGACGAGGTATGTACCAAGTCATGAGCTGGGACTCGTGCCGTTACGGTCTCCACTAAGCTGATACACGTTGTAGGGGCTTCTGTGTGATCTTCTGTGGGCAGATCCGGACCCTGACAGCCAGGGCTGGACCGAGAGCGACCGCGGCGTGTCCTATATCTTCGGCGCTGACGTCGTGGAGCAGTTTCTGCAAACCCACGACTTGGATCTCGTGTGCCGCGCCCACCAAGTTGTATCCGACGGCTACGAGTTCTTCGCCGGGCGGAAGCTGGTCACGATCTTCTCTGCACCCAACTACTGCAACGAATTCGACAACGCCGGCGCAATGCTGTGTGTGGACAAGACGCTCAACTGCTCGTTCAAAGTACTGTGCTCGAGCGATAAAAAGAAGCCGCCGGTCAAAAAATAGTAAAGGCTCGCGGTCCAGGCTAGCGCCGAGAACGGTACTATAATACATACTCATATTATGCTAGCACGCTCCCTCGATCGTCCCTGAGGCTGACTGCAAGACTTCGATCCGCGCATGAGCACATCGGAGAGGCATCGCTGCTGCCTTTGGGGCCTTTGTACCGTCTCGAAGCTTTTGCAGAAACACGTTCCGCTTAAACTTCAGCACTCGAATCGCATCAGCGAACCGCTGCCCTCGCTCCGCCAGTCGTGCGATTTGCACAGTGATCGCATTGGCTAGTGCTCGGTACCCAGCAGCTCGATACTGGAGATCCCCAAGCTGCTCGCTGAACCGCACGAGCGCATCGCACTCTTCCAGACGCTGCTCGAGCTCGTCAGTCTGTGGCTGCCACTCGTAGGTGCCCACGATCAGTCTCTGAGCGAGGACTTGCTGGGTCAAGTCGCCTTGTTCCATCGCGAGTGCTCGTTGCTTGAGAAATATCGGTCGAAGCTGGTTCTCGCTTGCTGCTAGGAACTCTTGATACTCATTCTTGCTGAAGTCTACGACAGTCAAGGCCTTCAAAGCAGCGCCTAGTCCAGCGTAGCCGATCAGGAGGTCACGTTTGCTGTCCAGCACAGCCGCGATCTCCAGCGTCTCACGCCACAGCGTGATCCCTTCGACGAACCGTTGCGTGGAACTGTACAGCAACGCGAGATTCCGTAAAGCACGGAGCTGGGCATGGAGATCTTCTGTGTCCAGAGCCAACTCCAAGTCCCGCTGATGGGCTTCTTCAGCTGCGTCTAGCTTCCCTTCTGCAAACAGCGCCGTACCCAAGTAGCTCTCGACGTATCCCTGGATCTTCACTCTATCAGTCTTGGATATTGCAGCTTCCGAGGCTTCGCCTAGCGTGGCCAGTGCTGCTGACAAGTGAGACTCTGCCACCACAAACTCTCCGTCGTAGAAAGCTTGCTCTCCCAAGCACGACTGTGCTAGCACCTTCAGCTGACTGCCAGCAACTGACAGCGTGTTTGCTGTCTCTTGGACTTGGGTGAAGCACTCAGTCGCGGACATTTGACCTGGAGAATCGTCATCTTCTCCCCTCTCGAGTATCACACTCGTTCCCAATTCTGCGAGACAGCGACCAACGTGAAACACAATTCTGGCTTGAAGCGAGGCGTCCGTAGCCGTCTGGTTGAGTACACAGGCACGATAGCCAGCGAGAAAATGAGCCAATGCGTTGTTAAAGTCCCGTGACTCGTAGCAGTCGACACCGATGTTGTTCTGAGTCCGAGCCACCAGCAACGCGTCTTGACCCGCGTGCCCCAACTTCACCGCCTGAGCTGCTTGCAGTGACAGCTCGTGGGCCTTGAGATTATCACCCTTGGATCTTGCACACCACGTAAGCACTCCGAGTGCTGTGAGTCGTGCAGCGTCCACAGTCGGATCACTATTTGTTGGCGCCTTGGTCTTCTTCTTTGGTACTGGCCCCGTGAGATCCAAGACGGTCTCTGCCGCTGCCACTGCATCATCCACAGCACCTTGCGTCTGCAACAGTGTACTGTAGTTCGCAGTCAAGACGATCTCCAGCTTCTTCATAGAAGTCGCTCGGTCCGTCGACTGTGGTGAGTCTTGTAGCTCGCGCATCGCCTTCTTCGCGCTCAGTACATGGCCCATAGCCGTCTTCGCGTCGCCCAACCGCGAATAAATCGTCGCGAGATTCGTTTCCGCATTGATTTTCAGCTCTGTCAGCACTACACGAAGCTCCTCGGCCACAGGCTCCTCCTCTGGTGTCTTTTCTTCAGCTTTGACTTCGTCCTGCGTCGATTCTTGGGCCTCATGATCCTCAACCTGCACGACTGAGGCCGCCTTGATCTCTTGTGCCTCTACTAACGAGCGGATCGTCTCAAAATGGTCCAGAGCACGGCGTAGCTCCCCATGGAACGCACACAAATGGCCCATTTGGGACTGCAACTCCAACATCCGTTGCGGACGACTCACACGTCGAGAGCTCTCGGCAGTCGACGGGTCCTCGAGCTGCGCCTCGGTAGCAAAGAACGCGTCCAACAGCGCATCGTACTGCGTCTGGAAGTCTGGAGGCTGAGGCGCTGTAGCTGTAGCTGTCGAGCGCCGCGACTCCACTACGCGATCCATTTCCTTGCTTGCTATGAAGGGCTCTTCAAACTACTGGTATCCGTTATGGTCGCCATATATAGTGAAGACCACCTTGAAAGTTCATGGTGCTACACATTCATTCATTCAATTTACTACGTACTAGTATCAAGATACATCAGCACGAACGCACAACTACCCGTCTACTCCCTCGTTTACTGCATGTCGTCCTCGACCAGGAACGTGTTGAGCTTGGAGGCCGAGCCGCTCTTGGAGAAGATGGAGCCGCGACGCAGCGAGGCCACGGCCTCTTCGCGGTCCTTCGGGCTCAGCTGGTGTAGCAGCTCGAGGATACCGGCAACGGCCGCCTTCGGGTCCTTGAGCCCGAGCTGCACGACCTGCGTAGTCGTGTTCTCGCGCTTGAGGCCCTGGAGACGCGCCTGGATCCACGCCTTGTCGCCGGCAAACCACAGCAGCACGTCCTTGTCGCCCGCCGACCACAGCTCCGCGACCGACACGTTGGTCTGGCGAGGCACACGGCCGGCGTTCACAGCCTCTGTGAACCAGGCCTTGAGGTAGTGCTCACCGTCCTTGAAGCTGATCTTGTCGGCTGAGGCCTCGCTGATCTCACGGCGAAGTTCAAACTCAGCGAGCTGACGCTTGAGTCGCCAGTAAAAGAACTTACGCGCGTTCTTCCACTCCACGACCTCACGGATACAGCTCTTGGCCTTCATGCGTCCTGGCGTGTCGTGGAGATCCGCAAACTCGGTCGCCACCTGCACGTAGATCGGCAGCAGCGTGTTCTCGCGGCTCTTGATCTCGCGCAGGATCTTCTGCTCGTCACGCTCACGGTCTTCCGCCGAGAGCGCCGTGAGCTGCTGCTGCAGAGCCTGGAGCTTGGCATCGAGGCGGTGCATGGTCTCCAGCAACTGCTTCTTACGGTACTTGATCTCAATGAGACCCGCTGGCTCAAGCACGCCACCGCGGCCGTTCGGGTCCGCGTACATCTCCATGATGCCGTCGTTGATGGTCGGGTCCACAACCGCCCAGGCGCCACCACGCAGCTCCGCGAACGGAGGAATGTACACAAACACCGGCTGCTTGTAGTTGACGAGACCGTCGACGATCGCGGCACCGAACTTGAGCACCTCGTCAAACATATCACGCTGGCCGCCCGAGAACCCACGCCAGTTGGCGAAGATAAACAGCGGCAAGTCCTCGCCCTGGAAGTCGCGAATCGCCGTCGCCGTCTTATGGGCCGAGTCGGGGAACCACACTTGGCCGGCCTGCTGCACGAGGTTCTCCTGGGTCGCAGGCGACGCGGGGTCGGCAGGCACGATCTTCTCCGAGGTACGCACTTCCGTGACCACAACACCACACGGGATGCCACCGAGACGCGCGCGGCCCACGACCACGCTCTTGGCCCAGCCATCGAGCGTCTCGCGGAACGACGCCTTGTCCATGAAGCCCGAGAGCCACTGGCCCGTGGTCTCGTCCACCTTACCGGCAAGCAGCGCACGTGGGTCGTACTGCGTGCCCTTGTCGGCCGGGTAGAAGTCGATCGGACGCTCGATCTGGTCCCAGCCCGAGATATCACGGATCGGCAGAGGACCACGACGCACGGCAGGCACGAAGCTGAGCCACTCGATGATGGAGTAGACGCCGTGGAGGTGGTTCTTGGCCGTCATGTGGGTCACACCGTTGTTATGCATGATCTTGACGCCACCAAGCTGGTCGTTGGACGCGTACACGTCCTTGCCCATGAGCTTGTTGAGCGCCTGGTAGCCCGTGAGGATGATCGGCGAGTGGGTCGCGTTCTGGATCGTACGCTGGCCCAGACGCACCAAGTACGCGCCGATACCGACACTGCGGCCACACGCGTACGTGAGTGTGAACACCTCCTGGTACGCACGCGAAGTCTCACCAGCGATCGTACCACTGCCACGCAGACACTCGACACCCAGATCCGTCTCGGCACCGACAATGTCCGTCACAACGTAGCGCTCTTCACCGGCAGGCGTCACGCGGAGCTCCGCCTTCACGGTGCCCTGCGACGCGAGCTGCTGGTAGTCCTCGGCCGTCAGGTACAGGTACTCAAAGCCCTTGACTGGGTCGTTCTCGTCCTTCCAGCAGATCTTGTACAGGCTCTTGATCGACTCGGCCATGCCAATGCGCGCACCGGCGTTGGCCGAGAAGAAGAGCCGTGGGATGCCCTTCTCCCGCGACAGCTTCGAGGCGAGCTCGAAGAGACGGTCTTCCCGCGTGCCGAACGAGCCGGCCTTGAAGGTGATGTCGTTGGCGATGATGATGATCTCACGGCCCTCCGGGAACTCGGGTGTGTACAGCGTGAGCAGCCACGCGACCATGCCGATGTTGTTCTGGCCACGCGGACGGTCAGTCTCCACGAGCGCGTTGCCCGACGCGTCCAGGATCAGCTCCCGCGCGTCCAAAAAGTGGTTCGGGATCGACACGTTCGACACGCCGCCCTTGGAGCGCTCGTGCACAAAGCGGCGCCATGAGCGCAGCAGGCTGTGCTCGAACAGCTCCAGGAAGTCGTACACGTACACTGTGTTTGACATGGCCTTGGCCATCTGGCGCTTCTTGTCGAACGCGAACACGAGCGGGTACGGCGTCGTGACGGGCATGCCGTCCCACTCGCCGTGGACTTCATCACCGATCGAAGTGAAGATCGGCTCTGGGTGGCCCGCGGCTTCAACGTACGCCTCCACGCGAAGCACGTAGCCCGTCGGGTTCGAGGCGACGAGACGCACTGGGATCGGCGCCGACTCGGCGTTGAAACGCGCGTTGATCTTGAGCTCGACCTTGGAGACGTTGAGCTGCTCGAGGCGGTCCGAGTACCGCGACGCCAAGATGCGGATCACACCTTCCAGGTACTGCGGACCGACCACAGCCTCTGGCAAAATGTTCAAGAAGACGTGGTTGTTCTTGGTTGCCAGGCCGTTCTTCACGGCTGAGCTGCCGATGGCAAGCTCCAGCGCGTTCAGCGCGTCCACCAGCGTACGCTCGGGGCCTGGGTAGGCGTCGAACTGCGAGCGCGACTTCTCGTCGGCACGGTCAAGCTGACGCACGACAGCACGCACAAAGATCCGCTGGAACGGCTCCGACACCATGTGCGCGTCCGACTCCTTGGTCTTGGCCAGGTACAAGTGCACGTTCTTGTTGTCCGAGGTCAGCGGCACGACGTTGTAGTTACGAAGACGACGCAGCTCGAGCTTGTACGCGAGCGGCGCCTCCATGTGGCGCACGATCTTGTCCTCGGCAAAGCCCAGGCGGCTTGGGAACGTGTAGATACCTGGGTACGAGAACACATCGATCGCGTGGGCCGCAAACGCCGTCGCCACAGGCTGTGGGCGGATCGCGAACGTCACACGACGAATGTTGTGCTCCTTGAGCTTGTCCGAAATCGACTTGAGGAAGCTCTCGGCGTTCTGCAGCAGCACCAGCTCTTCAGTCTTCTCCTCGAGCAGGATGATGTGCAGCACATTCACGGGCGGGTTCTTCTTGACGAGCGAAAGCGACTTCTGCGCCAGTGGGAACATGGCAATCACTTCGTCAAACGTGACCTTCATGGCCTCGAACGACTCAAACTTGACGATCGCTCCGTGGCGCAGCACGCTGGGCGACACGTTGTCCACCATGACCGTGAACTTGTCAGCGCCCTCTTTCTTCTCATCAGCTGAAGCACTGGTAGGCGACAGCGCCTGCTGCTGGTCCACAATGGCGCTCAGGTCCAAGTGGCTGCTGCTGTTGCGCTGGTTCACCAGACTCGCGAGGTCGTCGTAGCTCTCGGCTGGCGGCATGCCCACGGACAGCACGTCGTACACAGGCGACTTGAACTCAAACTTCTTGGCGAAGATCTCGCCGTTGTCCTTGGTCTCCATTGACTCGATCACGTACGAGCGGTAGATCCGGCGGATGTACAGCTCCATCGCACACTCGCGGATGCGCGGGTCCTCGTGGTCGAGCAGTCCAATCAACAAGTCGAACAGCGGCTGCGACTGGTCCAACAGACCCGTGAACTTGGACGAAAGCTCCGACGGCTGGGCGTCCGCGATGATCTCCCGCAGCACTTGCTCCACCTGCAGCAGACGCTCGCGGTACGACGGCATCTTGAAGTCGATCAGGATCTGGCGCGCCTCCAGCGCCACCAGCGAGTAGTGGTTCTCCTTGAACTCTGCGAGCCGCTCAAGCAGCGGCAGGAACGCCGCCGACTTCATGGCCGTGCGTGGCGTCACTGGCGCATCACGCGACATCCGCGCGAGCAGCTGTAGCAGCACCTTGTTCTTGGTGTCCAACGCCATGTGCGAACGCGCGATCGAAAACACCGACACGAGATCGCCCGCGTGCTGCTGACGCAGGCCCAGCACCACGTCCTCAATATTGTGCGAGCGCGCGTACGCGTTCTCGACCAGGTAGTACTGGTTGATGAGCTCCGTGAGCACCGCCTCCAGCGCCGACTCCAAGCCACGCTTGTACTTGTCCGCGATGTCCCGCAGACCAGCGACCACGACGTCAAAGTCCGACGCCTTCCGCGCGTCCGTGAGCGTCGCCTTGTGCTCGTCCAGGATCTTGATCAGCTCGGCGGCGTTGAACGCCTCCGTGACCGGCTCGGTCGCGTGCTTGACCACGCTGCGGAAGTTCTGCAGCTTGTCCGTGACCTTCGCAAACACATCCAGCGGGATACGACCGGCAAGCGGCGACATGGCCTCCTTGAGCTCCTCCACTGGCAGCAGTGGGTCCGACAGCGACGTGAACAGGTCGTTCACGGCCTTCTGCGTGAGGTCCTCCGGCACAAAGTACCCGTCGAGGATCGTCTTGATCGTCGTCTGCGCAGCGCGCAGCTTGTGCAGCGACTTGACGCCGTTGGTAGAAGCCACTGCGTTGCTGGCCTCCGAGTGCAGCGTGCCCAAGTAGGTCTCCGACTTCTTGACACACGACGGATCGTCGAGCTCCATGGTCGCGATGCAGTCGCCAGGCGCAAGCACAGCGCCCTCCGACTTGAGCAGACGGATCACACCGGCCTCGGGCGTGAGCAGTGGCATGTACATCTTCATGACTTCGATCTCCGCGAACGGCATGCCACGACGCAGACGCGCGCCGTCCTCCACGAGGTAGCGCGCGAGCTTGCCGGCCGTGTTGGTCACGAGACGCGTGGGGTCGTACTCCTTGGTGAACACGCACGTGTTGCCGTCCATGACCAGCCGCAGGCCCTGGGCCTCCTTGGTCGCGTACGCCACGTGGGACTTGCCGTTCAGCAGCACGAGGAAGCCGCCGTCCGAGAGCGTGCGGATCTCCACTTGCACGTACGAGTCGTTACAGAACAGCGTGAACTGGATCGCGCCGCTGCGGTACGCCTTGATGTTGTACTTGATCCCTTCGTAGATGAGCTCCAGCGGCTCGTGCTGCGACAGAAACTCGTTCGACGGCAACTGGCCACGCTCCAACTGGCGCACGTACTCTTCCAGCCGCGCGTTCGACGCCTGGTACGCCGAGCACACTGCGCCGACCAGCACGACTAGCAGAGGATCCGGACGGCCCTGGAGACGCACCTCCTTGTGGCGCGAGATCCGCTCGTCCAGCCACGCCGTGTGGATGCGGTTGTAGATGAAGTCGTCCGACTCCATCATGTTCACAATATACTCCACGGTCGTGTGGATATCTCCACGGATCGATAGCTCCTTCAGCGCCAAGATCATGTTCTTACGCGCACGGTCTCGCGACGTGCTCCACGAGAACAAGTGGCCGATCTGCGAGTCCGCAAACTCGTGGACTTGGCCCGACGAGTCCACTGAGAAGTAGCCCCACACATCAGGCGTAGAGCGGAAGTTGAGCTCCTTGATGGAGCCGCTCGTGGGCTGGAAGCCGGCGTTTGGATCTTCCGCCGTGATACGCGCGGCAATGACGTGGCCGTTTGGAGGCGCCTGCTGCTCGGTCTCAAAGTCGATCGGCGTGCGGCCGAACGTGTCCTTCATGTACAGACGACGCACGTCCGGGATAAAGTGCAGCGGGATCCCCATGGCGACTTGGAGCTGCGCAGCCGGCAGGTTCACGTTCGTGATCATCTCCGTGACCGGGTGCTCGACCTGGAGACGCGGGTTCAGCTCCAAGAAGAAGAACGCCTTGCCTTCGTCCTCGGGCAGCTCGCTGAACAGGTACTCGACCGTACCGGCGTTCACGTACTGCACTTCCTGCGCGAGCCGCGTGGCCGCACGCATCATTTGGTTCCACACGTCCTGGTTCGGCGCGAGCACGGGGCCTTCTTCCACGATCTTCTGGTGGCGGCGCTGCACAGAGCAGTCACGGCCACTGAGTGCAATAGCGTTGCCGTACTCGTCCGCCAGCAGCTGCACCTCCAAGTGGCGCGACTTGGGCGCGAGCTTCATCACGAAGATGGGCGAGCCGGGGATCTCCCCGCGCACAGCCTCCCACGCACTCTGGACCTGGGACTCTTCGAGCACCTTACGGATGCCCTTGCCGCCGCCGCCTTCACTGGCCTTGATCATCACGGGGAAGCCGATGCGCAGACACTGCTGCAGACACTGCTCGTAGTTCTGGAGCTCAGCGGCCGCATACACGTCGTCGGGGATGCCACCGGTCGCCTTGTAGTCCACGTAAATGCCGTCGCCGTTCCACGCGATGGTCGGCACCTTGGCGCTCTGCGCAATGATCGTGGAGCCGATCTTGTCGCCCAGCGCGCGCATGGGCTTGGACGGCGGGCCGATGAACACGATGTTGCTCTGCAACAGCGTGTCGGGCAGCGCCGGGTTCTCACTGGCGTGGCCCCAGCCGGCCCACACGGCGTCCACGCCGAAGCGCTCCGCGATCTCCACGATCAGCGTCACGTTCGCGTAGTTGTTGTTGTTGGCGCCGCCAGGCACCTCCACGACCTGTTCGGCCATGCGGATGTACTCGGCATTGGCCTTGAGGTCTTCGGGCGTGGCCATGACCACGAACGTGACCTTGTGCTCGTCCGCAAACATCTCGTACGACCAGCTGCGGATACTGCGGATCGCCTTCACGGCCGAGATGCCGTTGTTCGCGATCAGTACCGACGTGATGGCGCGCTTGCCTTGCAGCTCGCGCACATATTCTTCGACGCTGCTGAACGCGCGCGGCTGCGAGTCGCTGCGGTCGCGGCGTTGGAGAGAAGACTGGGACATAATGGTGTCGCCGGCGCCCATTCCAGAGCTGCTTGCTGTGGAGCTGCTGGCTGGCGCGCTGATTGGGGAATGCTCCGACATGACTGTCTCTGTTGGAGAGGAGGAGGAAGAGAGCTCTTTGCTGTGGGGGAGCTGCGTAGCGCGAGGGAAGCGGAGGCGGTGATGCGGTGGCGATGACGGCGCGCGGGGCTCGGGTCGCGTTGGCGGATGACGCGGTGGGCGAGGAGATCCGCACGAGACAACCTGAATAGAGGACCCTGAGACCCTAAAAAACCTCGTGAGGTGGAAAGGGCGCGTCGACGTCGAAGCACCACGTGCGATGACGCTGCTGAGACAACGCGATGATACGGCTGGTTTAGACGCTTTTTTAGACGCTTGAACGGGATTTTTAGGACCATGGCCTCAGCTTCACTGGGTTGGCCTGGCCCAGCTCAGGACGTGGTTGCACCCTATCGCACCAAATAGATGAGGATTCCAGTGCGAAGACTGTCCAATACGCACTCGCAGTGCAGTGCATGTCGCCTAGTGGATTGTCCGCGTGGTGCAAGTCGCTGCCATTCTCATGCATCGAGAATCGAGATAGACGCGTCTAACACGGGGAAGATGACGGCTGCAACTTGTCCTTGGGACTAGCCACGCTTCCAGTTCGGCCGCCACGCACGTGCGCGTTCCTGCTTCGATATTCCGTCTTCGAAGCAGCCTGCAGGCCAACGTCGTTGGTCCAACGAATCGTTGGACGATTGTTGAGCAAGCGGAAGAAAAAGAGATCGCTTTCCACGCGAGCGGCTCCATGACGTCACGCGCGGAGCAAGAGCAACAGACGATGACAGCGGCGCATCGACAGCACTTGGCAACCCTAGCCAATCAAGCTGTTGCCCTCAACGCACTATTCTGTCTCTTGCAGTACTACACCAGCTTTGGATCTTGAACCGTTGCACCGAAGACGAGTGACGTCATCCTCTGACGCGCCGCGTCTAAAATCCCCACAAATCCATCAAAAGTGTAGCCATCTCTACACCCAACAGCTACTGTAGAAGGTACTGCAGTCGGTGCTGTTGTTCGTACGACCCATTTCAACTGATTAGCGACAGATCTGTCCACCCTACACCTCCAACAGTACACTGCATCTACGCTTTCCTCTTCTTCGGTGCGGCCTTCGCAGCACCACCGGCGGGTGCCTTGCGTTTGCCCTTCGCAGCCCCAGCAGCACTGGCGCCTCCAGCCGCCGCTCGGCCGCGCGGCTTCTTCTGGAACTTGGAGATATCCACGTCGTCGTCCTTGCCCTCGCCTTCACTCTCTGCGTCCGACGGCGGCGGTAAGCCATCTTCTCCCTCTTCCGGTGCAGCTACCGCGCGGCCGCGGCCTTTCTTGATGGTTGTAGCTGCGAGTTCTCGCTCCACGACGCCCTGCGACTTGTGGGACGCCTTGTTGTAGATACGCGTGAACGCCGTCTTGGCCTTAGTGTCCAGATCCGTGTACGAGTGGCGCTTGATGCCTGGCATCTTGAAGTTCTCCATGGACTCGGTCAGATCTTCACGGCTGATCTCGCAACTATCCAGCAGCTCAATCACTTCCTCGACGTGCTGCACCATTAAGAAATCTGTGAGCCCCTCAGTTCCACAGCTATCTATTTGTTCACGAATGCGCACCTCTTCACCCGACAGCAGCTTGGTCAAAAGGATTTCCTTCATGAAGGGAATGTAGTCCATGCGAATCACTGCAGAGCCGCGAGTCAGCTAAGCCGACCAAGGGACATACACATAACATTCAAATAGCCTCCGTACCTTCGCGGGAGCCTGAGGCATGGGCTCGCATCCGCACCGACAGTTCACTCAGCAGGCGCTTGGACTTGGACGCCGTCGAGTTCTTGCCCAGCCACCTACAGAGACAAAGAAACACCATCAGCGAATGATTCATCAGAATAAATCACGCAGCAGCTCCGTACTTGGAGAACTCGGGGTGGCCGATGAATCCTTGCGAGTACACACACGCTGCCACATTGAACGCCGCCTGCGTCGTGAGCAAGTCCCATCGCTGCTCTTGTCGCACGTATCGGTTCGCCACATCACTCTCTGCGATGAAATCCGCCGCCTTCGCCGCCAGTTCGAGCTTCTCATCCGACGAGATCTTGTTGTTCATGATACTCTGGATGTAGTTCTCCTGCACCATCAGCGGCATGAAGTCGTAGTCCACAAAGTACGCCTCGTTGCGCGCCTCGAACGAAATGTCGCGCTGGAAAATCTGCTGCGTGGCGCTGAACGGGTTCAAGCGCAAGCTCTCGTCCTTGTTGTGCTGCGACTTGGGGTTCACCATGTCGTCGTAGGTGATCTTGGTGTTGGTGAGTCGCCAGCGCTGCATCTGTGTGATCAGCTGACGGATATCGTTGCCACAACGTTCGGCCGCCTCTTCGATCGCGTTCTTCTCGACCATCAGGCCTTCCGCCAGGCCAATCTGCATGAGTCGGTTGCTGATCTGCTGCTTGGTCGGGCGGCGCATGCGCAAGTCAAACGCGTGGTTGGCCAGCGACCGCACTTTCTGGCTTTGGCGGTCGTTACAGATACAAATGATCGGCGTCTTGGACGTCTTGATGAGCTGGATGAGCTCCGCTGTGCCGCCGCGGTCGCCGCCAGACATCCCGTCGACTTCGTCCATGATCACCACGCGCTTGTTGAGCTGCATGCGGTCTTTCGAGTTCTTGGCCACGCCGAAATGGATGGCTTGCGTGCCAAGCACGTCCTTCAAGCCCGTCTGCAGCATCTTCTTACTACGCGTGTCACTGGCGTTCAACTCGGTACACTCAAAGCCGCAGTGTTTTGCCACGAGCGTCGCAATAGTTGTCTTGCCGATACCCGGCGGACCTGACAGCAATACCGTCTTCGCGCCGCGGTTCTCCTTTGGGTTGAACGGGATCTTCTTGGTCTGCTTCACGTGGACGGCATCCCAGTCCATGAGCCACTGCACGAGCTTGTGTCCCAGCTCCACGTTGCCGATCATGTCCTTGATGCTCGTGGGCTTGTACTTGTCCGTCCACAGTGCGTCGCCTCCAGCGCTGCTGCTGCCCATCTTATGTTTGCCCTTCGTACCTCCTGGAGGCTGGTTCAGACTCGCCTTGAGTGCAGCTTTCTGGGCCTGGAGATCGTCCAGTTGCTTGGCAGCTGCAAGCTCCGTGATCAGGTTGTAGAACTCGCTCTGGCGCAGCATGCGGATATTCTTCTCGACGGCATCACGGTACTTGGAGCCGACCGAGATGTCATCCCCGTTCTCCAGCTTCTCGCCGATGACCAAATACTTGGTATTCCGACTGACTGCGTTGCCGACCGAGCCGCCACAGCTCTTCACAAGATGCACGAGTTCATCACGCTTGACATTCACAAACGCACCGGAAAACACAAAGGTCTTGCCATCCAGACAGCCTGAACACGTCGGCGGCGGACGCCCCGACTGCGCCAGCTTCAGCGGCGTGGAGTCCTCCTTCTCCTCGCCGTCCATATCATCATTCACGATCTCCTCCTTCTTCACAGCAGCGGACTCCTTCTTCACGGCAGTGGTCTCTGCCTTTACAGCAGCAGTCTCTCTTTTCACAGCAGCAGTCTCTCTTTTCACAGCAGCGGTCTCTGCCTTGACAGCAGCAGTCTCCTGCTTCACAGCAGCCTTCTCCGTCTTCATAGGCGCGGTTTTCACTGGCTGGCGCTTGGCTGGAGCCGCCTTTTTGGGCAGAATCTCGATCTCCTCGTCGTCCTCTTCTTCGTCCTCCTCGTCCAGCGCGCGACGCACGCGCTTGCGCTGTTTCACTGGCTTGGGCGTAGGCTCTTCCATCTCAAAGTCGTCCTCATCCTCACTATCGTCCAGCACCACCACAGTGCGCTTGGCCTGGCGCGACGGCGTCGTTCTCCTCACTGGCGACGCCGTTTTCATCACGGATTTCACGGGCGTGGTCCCCTTCTTCGCGGGCACAGGCTTTGCAGCAGCAGGCGCTGCACTCGCCGCTGGCTTGGCCGTCGCCGCCGGGCCTTTCTTCGCGAAAAACGAGCGGATATCCATTTTCCGGAGCTGCTCGCGCTTCGTCAACGCGCCGTTTTCAGCCGCGATGGAAGTTCCCGCCAAACTTCGTCAACCTCTTTCAACCAATCAAAAAACGTGAGGCTATCTGATTGGTTTAAATAAGCAGTAATCGTCTTACCCAGCGCTGATTGGATGCAAATGAGTATACTCAAATAGAAGACGGTCTGCTGTTGGAGCGGATCTCCTCGTCCTGAACAGAGAGCCAGACAGGCGGCTTCCTCAACCGTCCGCGCGGGGCAATTCCCAATTGCCCGGACGATCGCCATGGCGCCGACGCCGACGTCGCTCAAGTATGTGAGCCTGGCGGTGCTGTGTCTGCAGAACAGTCTGCTGGCGATCCTCATGCGGCTCTCGCGCGTGGGCGACTACCCCAAGTTCAACACCTCCACGGCCGTGGTCGTGGGCGAAGTGCTCAAGCTCATCACGAGCGTCGTGCTCATCAACTGCGATTCGGCGGCGCTGGACGATACGGCCAAGGCGGCCATGGACCGCGTGCACGTGAGCTCCTGGAAGGTGATCTTCGACCAGTACGAGCTGCTGCGTGTGAGCGTGCCAGCATTGCTGTACGTGATCCAGAACAACCTCCAGTACGTCGCGGCCTCGAATCTCGACGCCGCGTCCTTCCAGGTGCTGTACCAGCTCAAGATCTTGACCACGGCTATCTTCTCCGTCGTGCTGCTGCGCAAAGCCATCCTGCCCATGCAGTGGGGAGCCATCGTGCTGCTCATGTTTGGCGTGGCACTCGTGCAGCTGGACCAGTCGGGAGCCACGAGCAACAAGAACCACGCGTCAGCCGATCAAAACACCATGGTCGGACTCATGGCCGTGCTGGCGGCGTGTATGTGCTCGGGATTTGCCGGTGTCTACTTTGAGAAGATCCTCAAGAACTCGGGCGCCAAGGGATCGGTCTGGGAACGCAACGTGCAGATGGGACTCATCAGCATCGTGCTGGGCGTGCTCGGTCTGTGGTTCAACGACCACGACCACGTCGCCCACAAGGGCTTCTTCTACGGCTACCGCCCCGTGGTCTGGGCAGCCATCTGCATGGGGGCCTTCGGTGGTCTGCTCACGGCCGTGGTCGTCAAGTACGCGGACAACATCCTCAAGGCGTTCGCCACGTCCATCGCCATCGTGCTGTCCGTGGTCATGTCCATCTTTTTGTTCGACAAGATTCCGACCATCCAGTTCATCGTCGGTGCGATCATCGTCAACGTGTCGGTCTATCTGTACGGCACCGCACCAGCGAAGGCCGAACAAGCCAAGCCCAAGCCCACCGAGACTGTGCTGCCCCACGTTGTAAACAAGAGCTAGTGAGCCGTCGCAGGCGTGTAGAGTCAATCTCCATCTCCAGCTCACCCGCTCAACTGCAGGAGGCTGGGATTTGAATGCATTTTCGCATAGACGACCGTCTCATGTGCCCTTGGTTTCCACTCGGGACGTCTCTCCTTCCTATATTTGGCCAGCGGGAAGTTCGCCTTATCCAGTTGTGTTTTGTAGCTTCCGCTTCTACGTATCGGCAAGTGCTACCGCAAGACTTTCTCGCCTCAGACCAGCATGGCGCGTCGATGCTGCTTGGCCATGCTACTAGCGGCATCGTGGCTTGCGGTGGGAAGCGCCTCGACGCTGCCGTTCCAGCCTCTGACCGAAGTCACGATCGATGCGGAAAACGGTCACGCCTCCAGGGTACGTCCTTCCGATTACTGGCATTGGACATACCTCAACTGATGCTTCATGCGCCATAGTTCTCCCACATCGGTCCAGCCGCTGTCTTTGATTCCTCACCACCAACGGTTAGTCCCATCATGGCCACCGAGTGTACTGGACGGAACCTGGCTGATTGATTTCATTTGCTTTATCAGACCCATTTCGGTACGGCGCTGAGTTACATCAAGGTCAATGAGCACTACGTGTCGTACTCCGACGCTGAGGGCGCGTGGGCAGCGTCTCCATTAATCGCGCGAATGCTACACAAGTCGGTGGATCAGCTACGGATCACCGTGCAGTTCAAGCGCCAAGCACTGGATTTCCGGATTCCCAGCTCCACGGTTGGCCACTTGGCATTGCGGCCCAGCAACTCCAGCGTTGAAGCGTTTGCTTTGCGCTTCACCTCGCTGGACAACCAAGCGATGACTACTACTGTAGACCTCACGCAGGCGCTTGAACGGATCCAGACTTTCACTCCAGGCCCGCATGCTGTCCAGATTCGACTCGAGAGTCCATTCATCCAGGTACAGTATTCCTATCCTGGGTTTGGGTGGCTTTTTCCATTGATATGATATTGATCTGTTGAATGCTGTAGGAGCCATTGGTCCTCACACTGGGAGAGATCGAAGTATCAACAGCTTCGCTCAGGCAGCCGTTTCGCCTCCGCGTTATCGATCTCTGGGATGGCAGCTTGTGGCACAAGTTCTTCGACCGATGTGAGAGCAACGCAGCGTACCAGAGCACGATGTCGACGCGGCTCAAGTGGGCGGAGCTGCTGATCACGCTGTTCTCCGTCGCGTATTGCACGGCGGTGAACTGGCTTGGCCCGCTCGACTTCACGCCCTGGCAGCAGCACTGCTACCAGATCTCCTGTATCTCCAGTGCGCTTTTCCAGGTCGTGTTTGGCGCGTGGATATCGGAGACTGTGAGCGTCTGCACTGCAGTTCCACCCGCAGTGTCGCTGGGGACGCTCTACTTCGTGACGTTCAATCTGCTGAACGTTCTCATCTTGGTGGAACATTCGCGAGGTGATGAAGACGATGAGGACGACGACGCGCGGCCGACATCTCCACACGCAATGCTCAGAAGAAGACCTACGGAGCCACGGCGCATGTTCGATAGTATCCCATCGTCTACCCAGCTAAACGGCATGACACGCGTCGTGATGGTCGGGTACAGGAAGGCCAGGTACTGCTAAAGATAACACCAACCAGTGCGGCAGTTTGGAGCTCTCGATCGTTTCAGGTCAAGCAGAACACACCCACATCGAAAACTACGAAGGCTAGGACATCCCAAGATGCTGATCAAGTGTGTGCTCGTGGTGGGAAGCGTGCTGCTGCTGGGCGCGGCCCAGCTCGCCAGTGCCCACATTCCTCGGGGGCCTCCGGCACGTTCCGAGCACCATGCCTTTTCGCGAGGGGTACGCCTTCACTACTAACGATGATACAAATGCACTGTTCTGACTGGTGTGTATGACTGTACAGGGGCGATTCGCACAGGCGATTCAGTCGATCGAGTTCAACGGCATCCATGTACTCCACGAAGACCTGCTCCACTCGATGAGTCCCGTGCAGGAAAAGCTGGATGTGACGCGTCATGGGATCCAAGTTGCGCTTCGCTTCCAGTTCGAAGAGGCGACGATCCATCCCATGGCCAGGCCGCAGAGCCACGGCAGCATCAGTATTATCCACAACGAGACCCACGCGGAACTGGTGCGGATGCCACTGCGGTACGACAGCAACGCGCGGTCAGAATTGCGTGGCGAGCTCACCTTCGCACCGGAAACGCGCCGAAAACTGAAGAAAGACTGCGCCAACGCAGCGTGTATGGCTCACGTGGCGGTGAACAACCGCTTGGTGGGTCGCCCGACTGTCATCGAGCTGGGCAAACTCAAGTTTTTCAAGAAATCCAACGGCAAAACGGGCGTCAAGCTGCTGACATATCCGCGTTTGGTGGAATCTACGGCCACAGACACCGACTGGGACGGCTACGGACTCTTGGCAAGCGCAGTCTTCCACTTCGTACTCATCCTCGGCGCTGGGGTACGTACGTTGTCTATCTTCGACCGTGTAATTGGCTGCCACTGACCGACGTCTTGTGTTTATTAGCTTATGACCTTGGTGGGCTCCGAGTCCTACCGTGTGCTGGGCTTGCTGCCGAAGGGGAAACCCGAGTCGGTAGGAAGCCAACGCTGGCTGCGTCTGTCGCTGACGTTTGCTGTGCTGTACTTGGGCCTGAGTGGCTCGCGGGCCCTTGGCTGGGTGTCCGTGGGTGAGATTGTGTACGTGGCACCTACACTGGCGATTGTGTCGACGGTCGCTCTCTGTCTGGCCGGCGGTCCTGTGGAAGAAGACGTCATAGAAGAACCTGCGGAAGATGAAGACTACATGGCTGAAGACGAAGACGAAGCGCCAACGGCTGCTGAAGATCACGAGCCCAAGAAGACCAAGTGAAACTGAAGGGTGGGCACTTGTTAGCCTCAACTAGCTCATCTGAAGTTGAAGTTGAGAGCTAAACAAATCTGCAAATTAGCCCACAGGAACGAACCGAAAGGCCGCACGCTGGGAAATTAAAAACCATGGAGCTGCTCCGTCGCAGGAGCTTCCGAGCCGTTGCAGCAACGTGCCAGGGTGGGGGTCAACGCTTTCAAATGTGGGTTGAGAGCCCAGTGAAACCGATGCAGTCGGGTCCAAGTCGACAGTGCCACAGTATGAAAACCAGGTTGTAGGCTGTGTGGTCAGCGATTGGCGACTCGGGTTATCGTGCTTAATTTGGCTCGGGCAGCCTCGCCAAGAGAGAGGGATAACGAACGGCTGCCGACCAGCGTCCGTGTGTGTCCATGCCCTCACTCACTCCCTCACTCATCAGAACAGCGTACGCTGAATCTCCACGCCGCCCGCGCGTCTCATCACCATCATCATGCGTCTCCACACGCCACTTGCAGTCCTCGCCACAGCATTCAGCGTCGCGACGGCAGAGCTTACTGCCGACGCACACCAATGGATCGTGATTGGCACCCACGGTGGGCTTGTTAACGTCGATCCGACTCCGTACCTGCCGATGAATCGCATGGAGCGAAAGCGACGTGAGGAACAAGCCCGCGAAGCCGCTGAAGCGATTAAGCTACTGGAGAAGCAAGCCACTAGTGTCTCCAAGGCTTCTGTAGTTCCAGCCATCGGCTCAGCACCAGTCGAAGCTTTCTTCGACGACGACGAAGTCGCTCCTTCCGAAGGCGAAACAACCAGCTCTGACGAACAACTGATTTGGAGCGACACCCACATCCCTGACATCGAGACACTGATGCTGGAGAGCGACCACGAGGCCTGGCTGGAGGAACTCGAGGCCGCCACAGCTGCCGACGCGTCTTTCGCAAGGTTAATGGAGACCAACGCGTCCACCATTGGCGCTGCATCATATTGGGGCGACTGGGCGCGAATGCTCGAAGACGACACGGCCTTCCCGACCGTCCAGAGCTCCGTCGTGTTTGCAGAGTTGGTACGTGGCCTCTCTCTCTCCAGCGTTTTTCCATTGTCTCGACCTCACGACTGACCCCAGTCGTTTGCTCCACGACAGAGCTGTTTGTTTGTGTTGTTTATTGGATACCTTGTGCTGTCCATCCCGCTCTGGCCGAGCTTCTCGCGCGGCCAGAAGTGGTGCTTGCTGCTCGCGTTCGCGGCGGCGGTTGTGTACCAGATCGTGGCACTGTGCTGGTACTTTGGCGGGATCTCCCCCGATATCACACTAAGTATCTCCAGTCTCATCACGCGCACGATCTCGCTGGGCATGGTGCCGATCACGACCACATCGTTCATAGGACGCGCACGCCTCACAGCCGAAGCAAAGCAGCAACATCAAAAGGAACTCGCAGTGGAGGCCGCGCCGATCTACCCGCCGTCTCGGCACCGCCGAGCCAAAGCCAAGGCCGCTGCCGCAGCTGCCGCAGCATCAGCACCCGCTGAGAAAGCGTGAGCTCGAGTAGAGGAAAGGATAGGAATAGATCGGTGTGGCGTAACTTCAAGATGGATGGGAATATAGGAGACCGTGTTTGCGAGCCCAAGTTAGAGTTTTGATCCAGTGATGAACGTTCCGGCTTGCTTGCTGTGGTGAGATTAACGGAGACCGTCATGCCATCGTACGCTAAGTCTCGCAGGCGCTTCTTGCTGGCCGTTGCTATCGTGACTGTCGCTCTCATCTCATCAGCGGCCGCATCGACGACGCAAGCACACCAGTGTCTCGCTCCCGTGGATCAATCTCCCTTCCTTGAATGGCAAACGAGTCCAACCACGCTTCTAGATTCGACAGGAAGCCTGATGGTTGAGCCAACCCCAGACAAACCATTCACCTTCTCCAGTCTCTTCCAGAGTCTCGTCAGCATCTTTCTACTCTGCGGTGAATGCGTACGAACGAGTTTCCACTTTCCATTCTCCCTCTCACTGGGAGATTCGTTGCGCTAACAACCAGCTTTGTTGCTAGGTCATCTTGGGGGCGACGCTATTCGGTGGGATGGTCCACTTCACGCCTGGTGTGGGCCTCCACGCGTCCAAGAGCTCGTCTCTCGCTTCGCTCATGGCCGTGCTCAGTGCCGTCGGCTACCACGCAGTCGCACTGGGTTGGTACTTGGACCATCTAGGCGTGCTCCACGTGCTGTGCTTTGCCCCCGTGTTCCAGGCACTGCTCACGGTCGCGATCGCGCTGCTTTACACTGCAGTGATGGAGCTGTACAACCGCGCGGACGACAACCGCAGCAGCTCACACTCGTTCAGTCCAAGCGACTCGATCTCCCAACGCCACAGCCACAGACGCGCACGCTGGTATTAATTTAATACGCCACCAATCACTCCTCGAATCGCATTTTGCGTCGGCCTGTGCTACTACTACTCTCACTACTTTCGTCGGTCTCAGTGTCGTCCGTGTACAGCAACAGCGTCATGGCGATGGCTTCGATGTGGAGCTGCAGCTCCAGAGGGTTCTCGACCGCAAACTCCTTTACTAACTCCTCACTATCGGGGTATTCGAGCGTCCACGCTTCGTTGGTAGTGAGATCACGAGCGTGGAAACTCACAGTATCCACCAACTGCGTCACCCAGACCTCACAGTCCACGATGTCATCGCCTTCAGCTGACTCACTACCCGTAGTGAGCGACACAACGCCCAGTGTAGCTCGGTAGATGCAGCGATCCACCTGCAGCGTCGCATCTTCAGCTCGTTCTAGTCGCCCACACAGCTCATTCACAGCCACTCGCCAAGTTGCACCATCTTGGCTTAACAAGCGCCGCTCGTGACGGATCTTCATGAGCTCCCCGGCCATTTGCTTCCGTTTCTTCTCGTTTTTCTTGAGCTGTTTCAACGCCGCCATCGCACTGCGTGTGGCTTCGTAACTGTCGTCCAGCTCCCGTAGCCGCTGGGCCACAGGCGACGTCGCAATGCCCAGCGTTGCGATCTTCAGCAGCGCTTCGTGCTGGCGCTTCGCAAACACAATAAACTCCAGTCGTGTCAGGCGTAGCGACAGTCGCTCACTGGTGATCGCATCGTAAAGAACGACTTCAAACCACCGCACCGGATCTCCAAACTCCACCGGCTCCTCCACCACCACCTCAGCGTCTTCATCACTTTCTGCTTCATCGTCGTCCTCTTCCTCCTCTGTGTTCACCACTTCAGTCTCCGTCTCGTCGTGGGTTTCTTCCGTGTATTCTTCCTCTACGTCCTCTCTGTCGTCAACCCGACTGCCTTCTGTGTCGTCCTCTTCTTCTTCTTCTTCTCCCCGACCGGGTTGGTCTCCACTCGCATCTCTCGTCTCCTCCTCCACTGGGAGCTCTTCAGCTTGATTCGCCTTCCCCTGCGTCGTACCAATGAGCTGCTCTCCCGCTTTGTTTGCCTTCTTTGTTGACTGCCGACTGGGCTTGGGAGGTACAGGCTTTGGAAGCTCAGCAAACACCGAGAAGCGATACACACGGCCCAACGCACGACACGCGCCACTCGCTAAACTCCTCCAGCCGTCACGGATCTCGGCCTGATGCAGCTTTGCGCGCTGGTGGTTTCCGTGTTTCTGGCTCTGCTTCAAAGGCTCTTTCCGATCCCGAGCATCAAACCACAGCGACAGTGTTGCGGTCGTGGCTTTCTGCGTGAGCAGCTCCACGGCCTTGGCGTATTTCGTCTGCACTTTCTCCTTCTCCATGATGTCGTGCTCCTTTGTGATCGCCAACTCCTTCTTCCACGCCACGACTCGTGCCTGAAGTGCCTTGCTCTCATCTTTGATGGTCTTCCGTGCCGCTTTAAACCCTCGTCTTGCTTCGTGGTGCTGTGGCTTCTCTCTCGTTTGACTTGAAGAGCTCTCCTCCGAGAGTGCTGCCACCGGAATGCCCTTGCCGCTGTTGATGTCTTCGATCTGCTCCTTCAGCTCCGCGTCTTTCAACCTCAGCGCAGCAATCGTGGCCTCCGCGTGGGCGATATCCTTGCTGAGTTGCTCTGTTTTCGCAGTTGTCACTGCCTGGATCTCCTGGAGCTGGGCATCCAGTGAGAGCTGCAGTTCTTGCTGGCCGTCTTTCGTGAATTTTGCGACAGCAGTAGTCTTCCTAGAGTCTGTATGTGTTGGAAGTGGCATAGCGAGTAGTGCACCCTGAACACCCATGCGGTCTTCTCGGATCGCCAGTGCTACGCGATACAATCCGTCTTCACTATTCGCCTGGGCCACGCCAATCGCTTTGCTCTTACTGGCTCGTAGCTGGAGCTTTGGCACTAGCGCCTGAGCGATTTGCTGCTTCTGCTCGGGCGTCCACTTGTGCGGCAACGTGAAGATGCGGCTAATGGCGGCCGCCTCCATCACCCCCACAGCAATTGTGAGCGTCCGAGACGTCCGTGGGTTGTACGCAACCACTAAAAAGTTGCGAATTTGTGTGGGGAAGTGGTAGATCGACACGAGAAACTCGTGCCCGCTGATGCGATGCAACTGGAACACGACGCGATACCGAGCACGCCGAGGCAGCTTCATGAGCAGCGCCAGCAGCCTCAGTCGCTCCTGCTCCTCTCGTCGCAACCGTTCTTCCCGCTCTAATCGCCGTCGTGCAGCCTCATTCATCTTCTCATCTGGCGAGATACACAGCACGGGCACTGGCAACACCTCCATAGAATCCCCACCGTCCGCATCAGACGCTAGGTCCTCGAAAGAAACCCTCGGAGCCGGTGGTGGCTTGGTCTTGATATCCAGCTCAGCTTGGTCCGGGGACTCATCGTCGTCTCGCACTGGCGTCTCATCCTCCGGGTACTTGAAGTACAGTAATGACACGACCTTCTTGAGCACCGTTTGCTTCTTTCCCGCCGCGAGCAGCTCCGGCTGAGCCTCAAAGACCCACTCGAGATCCGACATCGACACTCGTAAGGACATCACACGGCAGGTCTGCGGGTCATACGCGTCGATCTTTAAGTACCGGTCGCGGCCACGGCGTTCATCTAAACCTTCCGAGTACAAGCGGCCGTAGATGCCGATGCCAAAGATCGTGACAATGCAGTACGTCCTGGAGATCATAGCACCTTGGCTACGGAGAAGAATCTCCGTCGGTAACGCTGGCTCGCGAGCTGTCACAACGGAGGTCTCACTTATCGTACCGATACTGATGGGTGGTGTGGGTACGCGTGTCGTCGCTGTCTTCACTTGGAGCCGTTGAGAGTCCAGCCGCCGCCACGTGCCTTTGCGTACATTTCCTGGGCGTGTCATCTTGTTAAACTTGTGCGACTCGCGCATCGATCCTTGCGTCGCCAAGATCATGTGAAGCTCGTCGTCTCGCCAGTGTTTGTCACGGTCTCTGATCGGCTCCTTCCATCGCTCGACGTCAAGCGTTGGAACGTACCGATAGTGAAGCGAGTGACACGGCATGAGCGCGACTTCATCCTCTTCAAAGACCTTACGCGGCACGGCAATCAGTTGCAAGGACGACGCTCGCTTGGGTGGACTGAGATTGAGCTCCTGGAGCTGCAGGAGCTCTTCTATGCCCACCACAGGCTCACCACTTGGACTCAGGAACAGTTTCTTGCGCTGAAGAACGTTCACAGCAAGCGGCGGCAGAGTAGGCATCGTTGATACCGGCATCATGGCAACACTGGAGCTCTCATGGCGCTCCTCATTGTCCGATTCTTCATCACTCGGCCTGCTGGAATGCTGTGGCGAATCAAGAGGTGTGAGTGTTGTGGGCCGCTTGCGCTTGCGACGCACTACCGCCTTGAGCGCTTCAAATCGGTTGGCTGGAACGTCCTCAAGCCCCAGCGTTTGCTGCACAAGCTGCTGCGTGTCAAACGCATCTTCCTCACGATCGGAGGAAGGCGCGCGGAGCAACTGGCGGTACGCTGCGACTGTCAACGGCGAGTTCATTTCGCACGAATAGCGGATCGCACAGCGCGTTCACGACATCTATAGGCCGCGATACGCCGTGTCGATCGGGTCAGCGGCGCTATCTTCGCTATCCCACGCGAGATCGAGAAGCGATACTACGTACTACGTACTACGTAGTAGAAGCAGAACCCAAAGGCAACCATATATTTAGCGAGCCTCTTGAGGCCAGAATAGCGTGAAAATGCCCCGAATTGAGCGCGCTGTTTGCGACGCAGACAACGCCATCGCACTCGAAGGCTTCTCTATTCATAGCATTTGGCCGATCGTAGTGACTGATTGACTGCCACGCCAGGATCGCGCTGGTGGGTGGGTGCATTTATATCTTTCGCGACGATGGCGGACTGTAGGTGCCTCTCAATGCCCTGGATTCCCTGGACCCCACGTCGACACTGGCGCGAGCGATTGCGCGCGAGTTTAGAGGCGAATGGGATGCCGCTGTGCGGGTGGCTCTCATGGGCTTGTCGCGTCAGTGGCTCCTTTGGGACGCTCCCTGAACTGTGGCGTGGTGGCCACAGCGGCAGCTCTCACAACAAGAGAAGAGAACACGATCAGCGATAGCCACGGGCACTTGCCGCGAGCAGTGGGCGGCGTACGATGCGCGGCCTCGCAGTGCTGACAAGCCTCACGCTGGCCACGGTGGCGACTTGGATGGCTCCGCTGCTGGTGGAGTGTGTGGCCCAGGCACCCAACAACAATGCGACCATCGCCGCTGTGAATCCCGCGGATCTCATCCCAATGTTAGACATCGAGGCCATCCCGTACTACTACCCAGGCGACGCAGAAGCAAACGTCGTACTAGATCCGCTTGCGCCAGCGGTGACCCCAGCACCAACCTCAAGTCGGCCCCGCGTTAAGCGGCATAAACACCACGCGTCAGGAGATACAGACACCAGCAGCAGCAGCAGCGGGGACGGCACCGACTCGCCCTCGCCAACACCGACACTACCACCGACACCGACACCAATGCAGACGCCTTCACTCACTCCCGTGAGCGTATTTCCTGGCTTGCAATGCACGGCCAACTACACCTACGGGCCTGTGGCGGTGAGCATCGAAGGCGGCGGCATTTTCTGTGCGTTTTCACCGGTATGCTCAGGGAATTTGCTGGGCAATTGCCCGCTTCTGCAGCCTGGGCTCGGTCGTCCGTCTCGCTGTGAGATCGTCTACGGCGGTGTCTACGGCTGTGTACCTTGAGACTAAGTACGTCGTGTATTTTGACAATGTATTGCTGTTGCATTATTTTCCCCATTGTGTATGGCCGCCTCCACCAATCACTGGTTGGGTCTCAGTCGTCGGCACGGCTACGCGGTCTTTCAGGTTCTGCGTGAACGCGTACGCTTCAAACTCATCGTCAGGCCGCGATTGGCACACGAAGCTCGTGGTGTTTGCTTGGCCGTCGATACAAAATGGCGTCCCAGCAGCCATCACGGTGACAGCGCCACCAGCACTTGCGTCTAGCAGCCATTGTGGCAGAGTCTCCACTAGCGTATCGTCCAGCACGACGCCCTTGAGATCCGCGCGTGAGCCAATCGACGCAGGTACGCTTTTGAGCGGATTCCGAGCCAACGACAGCACGTGGAACGCGTTGCCGTCAAACAACTCGTCAGGAATACTGTGGATCGCATTGCCCATGAGAGAGAGCCGCTCCACGTGCATGCGAGCCACGGTCTCAGGTACAGAGGTGAGCTGGTTACGCTCCAAGTACAGGTTGAGTGTGCCGCGCCAGAGCAGATCGAGATCGTCTGGAACGTGCGAGAGGTTGGTCGCGACGATATGGATATCCCGCAACGCGTGGGGGAAATCCTCAGCTAGCAAACCCTCTGGAATCGCTGTGATGTTCACACGAACAAGTGATAGGAAGTGGAGCGTGTTGTGGTTGGCGTCGTGGAGCGCGGCCTCCTCCCCCCAATACACAGACGAGGCGTTGGTGATCTCGAGCCCGATGAGATTGCTCAGCGTTTGCAGCCGTGGAGGAACTGTTAAGGCCGAGCAGTGTGTGATAATCAACGACGACAGGGCGCGAGGCTCGAGTTGCGAGAGCGCCAAGTCGATTTCCGAGCCAGAGCCTGTGAGATTCCGCTCCACGCAATTGATTTCCAGTACCGAGCAGGCTAAACGCGGC